>JAFIRS010008560.1:0-16151 GCA_018342105.1 Gonioctena quinquepunctata
GGAATATTTCAGTGAAATACCCCACCATACAACAAGTCCGATGCGATGCGCAATCTGTATGGATTTGAGGGGATTCTCTTGACATTCAGCGCACTCATCAATAATCGCAGTTCATTCTTAGCTCTCTACAGGACAAACGCCCTCCTCGCTTGGAGAGTACAAGGATTCATGAAGGTCATGACTGCACAGAATATATGCCTACACCACAACATTAGTCAAGGTCAAACAAACATCGAGATCAAATCTTGAGGTTGCCGAAACAAATCCAACATCAAAACTCAAGGTCAAATCTCAAAGTCAAAACTTAATGTTATGAATCTCAAGGTCATATTCAAGGTCAAACGAAGTCGAATCTCAAAGTCGACCAAACCCAATATCAAAACTCAATGACAAATCTCAAAGTCAAATCTCAAGGTCAAACACACACACACTGCACACCTGCAACTATTCAAGGTCACACGTGACGTCATAGTGGTGGGGGGAGACCCAGAACCGGCTTAAATCTCCTACTCGTCTTGCACAATGCACCACAAACACTCAAAACTTTTTTTAAACCAAACCAGAAACGAGACAACTAATGCTCTGCAACATTTGGGAAGTGATTGAATGATTGAAAGCGGTTGCGTATTGCGTAGTTTCTCCCTCCAATGCTTTGATGGACTGACATTGGCAACCAATAATTCACCATGTTTTGTATGCATTACAATACGGTGCTTACTCATAAAGCTTAGGAAAATTATATAGTAATAACTAGCATATTTTACACCTAAACATTGTACGATAAAATATAGTAATTCTATATAGTACAATATGCTAATATAAAACTGGGTGTCCTAAATATAATCGTAAAGTACAATAATAATGTCATGTCATGTCATTACAGTTTGCAATTCAAGTTGTTGAGGATCATAATTTGAAATAGTAAACCATATTTTTTTAATATACTAGTATGTTCCTCAGTGTAGATATGGAAATGAAGTACCGATTTCAAAACATTGTGGGACTCCAACATTGATTTTTATAGAAGAATTCTGAATAGTCGGAATCCTTTTGAACTTTGATTTAAAAAAAAAGTTATCATAAACGTTGAATTTGATATATAAAGAGCTCAAATACTGTACTATTTCTACCTATTCATTCCAGGTCACATGGGTGTGGTAAAAATAATTATGGACAATGGGCAACGCACATAACATAATTTCAATATACCAACCCTAACAGAAAACATCGACTTGTTCATCGATTATTAGTGGGAGTATTCAGTGAAAATGACTTCCAGGGTGTAGTCTGGCCTGTTGAAATTGCCGAATCCCACAATGCATATAAATATTCATGATATTTATCAAATTTTGCATTTATTGAAAAAGACACTATTTTATTTTTCTCCTTATGTAGCTACAAGGAATGAAAATACATTTAACTAAATTATATTAAATCCAATGAGAAACAAGGAAGGATGGTATTATATATATATATATACATATATATATATATATATATTGTTATGTTATGAAGGAACAGTAATATATTTTAAAAGGAAAAAAGAAATAATTTCATGAAAAACCCACAAAAATAATAATTACTTAATGGTTAGTAGTTCATGAGATATTGTTTTTACATATTTTTGAGATTCTATTTCCTTCATGAAGCCTCTGTATAATATTGATAGGTAAAAATATGCAAATACTATAATGCAATAATTTTCACACATTGTCAAAATGATTACAACCTATAATTGTTCAAAATACAACAAAAAAGTCTAGATTCACAAAATCATTCTGAATTAAATGTGAGCAGACAAAATAATAAGCTTGAAACATACAGTATATGAAATTGTATCTAATTTAAAAATGCAATGGGAGAACAACAAACTTATTGATGACAATAGCCAATCAGGAACAGTATGGTCAGGGTGTAAGATTGGAAATTGTGGAAAAAAAATAACTGTGAAATGTCAAAGACAATTATCATCAAATATTGTATATAGTTTTGAGAAAGGTAAAATATTTTAGTTCATAGTTTTTCAAAAACCCCAAAAAGAGTAATAATGTGACAAGAAAGTGCGAGTTTGAAAATTCAAATGAAATGGACAAAACAGAAATGGTATCCAGGGATGAAAAAAAAAGCCAGAGGAGATTAAAAAAAATTTGAAAACAACGCCACGTACAAAAATTTTAGGGAGATATTCATTTCAAGATTTTCACGAATATAAGGTATTTTGCCAATAATAAACTAACAAATTCAACCTAAAGAGATATTTCGACAAAAAAAAAATAGGAGAAAACAAGATTACTTTTTTATGTACTCCACTTAAAAACTGTTTCCAAGCTGATTCTGGATTTGTATGGTTCCTTTTGTAATGGAGATCCCTAGACAGTAGATTGAAAAAAGGATTTCAGATTCTTGGCATATATTGTAACAGCGACAGTTCCAGCTCCAGGTATATACTTTTTAGTGCACATCACAAACTGAATAACTTTACAACGTAACTCGTATCGTATTTGAAGAACTCTATTTTATTTTGGGTATTGAACTATAAAAGAATTCTTCCATCCTCAAAGAAGAAGTGAGGTTATGTATACTGTATCCATCACGCTTTCATTATTTTCTATGGAAATTTGTCAATAGATTATAGTATAAGTTATCTATCGTAGGCCAGGTAAAAATAAGTTTTCCTGAATAAAGGAAATAATTGTTTTTCGATACTTTCTGGTTTATTTTCCACAATGATCTGCATATCTCACTTATTAACTCTGAACTAAAATAGTTTGGGTTAAACATCAAGACAGGGCAGTGGCTCTATTGCCAGGACCGGCTATCTGAGACGAAAGGCGTACCAACTGAGTGTCGTGGTAAGAAAGGGTAATAACAATTGGCAGCAACGTGACGAGAAAACTGTGACGTTAGCTAGCAATTATTATTACATTACAAAACATCATACAGAGCGAAAATAATTATCTATAAATATTTCATAACAAAAAGCTATTATCATATCACAATTGTTTTTACAAAACATTATTACATAACAATTTGTCGTCCAACGCTGAATAAATTAACAAAAATTTTTTTTGCAATCATAATTACATAAAACTAGGCCGATCTTATAATATTCCACCAATTATTCAGTTTTATCGTTCTTTCAGAAGCTGCATCGGTAAAATTTCCATAACACAAAGTAAATGTATCGATTCTCCATCACGTATATAACAGGTGATATTTCACACTCAAATGCGAAAACTAATTTGTCATCCTTATGATATGATGCATGCGTTGGAAAACATATTAATTTGGCGCTGTCACTATGTACCAACTGGGTGCTCATCTGATAAATTTAATCGCCAAACCTTCATCAGATGTCGGCATATATGTTATACCGATGGGGACTGATAGCCAGTGTCACGGATAATCCAAGGGTAGCTTAAATTGTTGATGAATTGCTTTCCACTCAACTTTCATGAGTTGAGATACATTTTGATTTCTGTAGAAAAAATATGTTAACGCTCAGGCAAGATAGTTCAAAAACTGGTATCGATCAAAATACTAATTTTATGAATTTCTTTCAAATATAAAAAAAATATACAGAGGGTTTTCAAATCTGGTGTCCAAACTCATGCAGATTTCTCTTGCAAAGTATTGCCTTTAAGGAAGTAAGTTCCTTTTTGCCCTATCTAACCTATGGGAAGAATTCAAAGGATGATTTATTGACACTTATACCTCAATGAACACACTTACATAATATTCACATTTCATCAATATTAAATAAACGTTTTGGTAAGGGAGTTCAAAGTTGAAAATCGGTTGAGATTTTCAACGATCCTTTCACTAATTCTGTTTGAACTGACAATAAATTTATGATTATAGAATATGAGTATGCAGGGTGATTGACCTCAACTAGTATGGTTGTGGTGTAACCGCTTTCGACTAGCAATTATAACACCCGGAAAATGCAGATTGATATATTAAAATTCGTTTTGTGTCCATTTGATACCTCCAGCATAATGAATCAAAATGAACGGAGAATGCTTTGTTGTTTAGCATTTTTCAGAATGAAATGTTCTGAAAAGATTTAGAATAGAAATTATAACAGAGCCGGATTTAATAACCCCAACACTAAAATAACGGAAATGAAGGAAAAATTCTTTTTTTGTTTATTTGTTTTCAGAAAGAGTACGGTTGTGCTGGAAAATTAAAGAAATCAAAACAGAACCGATGTGGATTATTACTTTTTTGTTGTTGTTAATCTTTCAGTTTTGTTCTAGTTTTCAAAGTAGAGTATTTAATGCAGAATAAGACAACATCAATCGATAATTCTTTTTTTATTTTCAACATTATTTTCAGTGCAGGTTGTAGTAATGTTTTGCCGTTAAACGAGCCTTCGATGTATCAATATGCATTTACTGGCTCTGTATTAAAATTAATTTCGAAATCTTTTCTAGGAAGACGGTACTCTTTCTGAAAAGTATAAACAAAAAAAGCCGTAATCGTTAATTTTATGTATTAACCCTGCATTTTCGGGCTGTTAAGATTTATATTCGGTATATTTTCTAGCACAACTTTCTGAAATGTGATGAAAAAAAAACATTATCCGTTGATTTTAGTGATTGTGCTGGGGATATTGACTAGTAGAGTTACGAGAACTAATTTTGATCTATCAATCGGAATTTTGTGCAACAGTATCATTTTGGAAAAATAATAAACAAGAAAGCATTTTCCGTCGATTTCATCTGATCGTGTTGAACTTTTTTAAAGAAAGTCTAGAAAATCATTTCGATGAATTAATTTGCATTTTCTGGTTGTGTTTCTATTCGAAATTTTTCCACTATTCCTAAAATATGATAAACACACAAATAATTACTATTCATTTCATGTGACTGTGATGAAGTTATGAGATAGATAGAAAATCACAAAAACCTGTTTCTATTTTTTTACACTTTTTTTTATTATAACCTTTCACATTCTGAAAACAAAATTGAATGGGCCAGGAAATATATAACAAGTGTGTCTATGTATTAATCTGCATTTCGGGTTCCGAATTATAATTTATAGTTTGATGTTTTGCAGAAAAGTTAATAAAAAAACTATACTCATTAGAACGTCTTCAGATTGTTAGTCATTTTTCATTTCGTTCATACCAACGTCATAAGGATTCGATATCGGATGGGTCATTTGTTTAATTTCGTGAATTTATTAAAATTATGAAATAGTTTTTGCCGCATACATTAATTATAGTTTCTCCGTATCCTATATGAAAGTTAACGAGAATTAATTGATTTTGTCGTAAAAATATCATGATTTGATTATGAGAGAATATTGCCTCCAAAACTCCTTCAATTTCGTTTGAATCCAAGAATCCGAATCTTATATACTCTCTCAGAGTTATTGAAGAATTTAACATTCGCATCATCTTCCTAACTATTCTAGATAAAAAGTTATGAAACGGCTTCTTGTGACTCAAGCTAGCTCAAATTTTTTTGCTAATCAGCTGAGTTAGAACATTTTAGTTTATGTTAGAAAATAGTTGATAAATAGTTATCGAATCCAGGATGATTTCCAGTTGAATGTGTTAGTTTCATATACTTGTCATCTTATTTTGGACGAAAATGAAGTGAATGATTAGATAATCGGTTCTTATACAGGCCTACAAGTTAAAACTCTTCTTCGGTTGTTTCCAATTCTATTTTTGCATTGCATTTGGGAATCTCCTGAATCTGTTCGATGTACGTTATGCCTCGGAGGGTAACTATATGAGATGGGTGAAGACTGGACTAGCATATTTTTTTTCGTTACTTTGCTTGATTTCCTTGGTGAATGTAGGGTTTTCCTCTTCGTTGGGGTGACCAATTCTCGAATGCTTGTTTATTTTTCGGTTCCGGCAATAGGAGGTGAGTGAGTAATTTGATAGTCTGATGAGTTGAGATTCAAAAGCCAATTATTTTTGGAATGGCGTTAATAACCAAACTATGAAAGAAGTATATTGTCAATTTAAACTTTTCTCTTTTCATGCATACTAGTACAGCATTAGTATTCTCAAGATCGCATGTTAGCCTATTTTTTCTCAATAAAGGGGCCCAATATCGATTTGGTTTGGTTTTCCAATATTAGGGTTTGATTGATTCATTTTTAAAACTTTGAATAGTGAGACAGTTTTGAATCCCTTTATCCAGGCAATCCGACAAAGTCGGTATCTATGTTGTAGATACTTATATCTTTTGCGTATCGTTTTGTTCAAAATTTATTGTAGTGAATTAATTTACAATTATTTTTTCAGTTAAATCCCCCATATGGTGACGTTTTCGGGGAATTTATAAGGGTATTTTTAACATGTTTTAAGGTTGAAACTTAAAATTTCTGCACCACTATCGATTAGAATTGTGGGTGTACTTGTATTATCCTTGATATGAATATTTTGATATTTACAGAGTACAGAACACTCACATGGGATTGTTCTAGGAAGTTCAGATTTGGATGATAAACTGCGATGTTCAGGTATCGGACAATATTGGGCCTATCGGTTGAGTTGAGGGATTGACTTGCATTTGTGTTTGATCGTATTTATGGTACTTGTATTGATGTCTTTGATTACTAGCAGTAACCGTCATTGGTGAGGTAATAATAACCATTGAATTCCTGATTTGAGTTATCAGCGCTATGATAATTCGTGTCTAATGAAATGTGGTATTTGCTGTTGATTAGAATTGTTTGGATTATAAGGGTGTATCCGGACTGATTTGTTTGGAAATATGAACAGGGTGTTAATAAAATCAGATATGGAATCATCTGCGACTCAAATATAAACTTCAGTCAGCATCTTCCATCGTTCAACATGTATTTGGATAACAGATAGCTGAGATTGGGCTTTATCCTGAGATTGGAGACGAGATTTGGTTAGGAAATTATTCTGAGGTCTACTCTATTGTTGATTGGGTTTGAAATTTGGTTGCGTTGATAAGTTATGATGGATAATTTAAGAAGAGTTTGGATATACATTTCGGAGATTTGTGTGAGTTCTTTGCAGTATGGATCAAAATTGATTGGATTTGTGACCCAAACGACCACAAGTATAACAGGATTATTGGGAGAAAGGTAATTCTTTTAATATTATTTTATTTTCGGATTAGGGAAACTAACTGCATTATTCTCCTTGTACTAATGTGAGCTTCTGGATTCAAACTGTAAGCGTTTTCAGTCCCTTTAATCGTGGATTTTTCAATTCACAGAAAAATCTTTCTATCAATATTCAATTGAGAATATTTCCCTTTTCAACGTCTTTAATGTCATTGTCAAGTCCCGAATGCACAGAAAAAACATACTTCTAAACACAAGCGATGATAAAGGCGATGCATGTGATGGTTGTTCGATGCGTTGGAAGTCACGAATCGTAGTGCACTATTGGGCCTAGTCGGGAAGCTAGCTAAATTACGAATAACAAAGATAAATCATCCAAAGTTATTAGTCAAAATAATAATTATAATAAGAAATACCAACGAATCCATATCATCATGAACATGGTAAAAAATATAAATTTTAAATTTTTCGTTTTGGTCCACGCCCAATTAGTAGGATTATAAAACTGGCAAGATAACGATGAATCCCCTGAGGACTACTGGATAATTTCAAGTATTTTCAGAGATAATAATATACCACATCATATTTACAGCCTCCCAGAGGATAAAAAATGGAGAGTAGTTTTCAGGGTGTTAAGTGTTTCCCCCACAATTCGCCCTAAAAGATTCCTTCGAAGGTGGAAGCATTCCACAATCATCGGTTGACAAAATTCTGGCGAGAAGTGACTATTTCAGGAATGTCAGAGCGGCTCAGGTAGATGTGTATTATTATCAATTCTCGGGGGTCCACACGTACGAAGTGTAATAAAAAAAAATTGCCAGATAACGTCGGACTACTATGCGACCAAGGTTAAGCGCCGGCACCGATGAGCGCACTTCTCCCAAATCGGAAAATTTTACGAATTCCCTGGTCTTTCCTTCTTTTGATGAGCTCACATCAATGCCACGCCATCTCCGACATATATCCCATATCTCGTGAAGCTGTGAATATACTACTAACGCGAGCCTTATCCCTGGTAGGTGCGGTCACCCATCCAAATACTAACCGCACTCCGCATTGCTGCTCCAGATATCGATATGACTCTCGTCAACCTGACCAGCTGGGCCGTACCAATCAATCAATCAATCAAAAATTTATTGTCAAATTCTTTAAGGACAATTCACTTATTCTAATATATAGAACTAAAAATAATATGTACAATATATTGATTCTTCCAATATCTCTATGGTATTGGGTGTGCCCATCCATCTTGTGTCCTTGATGTAGGGATGAAGGAAAAGGGGCCTGCGGTGTTTGCAGCACTGGAATATATGCTAGGGGAAGTGATTATGAAATTTTGGCCTAGCTACTCGTCTCCTGCAAATCTTATACGAGTGTTTGGAGTTTGTTCCAAAAGAAAACGAGAATTGGATTTATCAACAGAGCTATTTAGTAAGAGGTTGTGAATATATTACTGGAAAAGGGTGAATACGAGGTGCTAGCACCTCGCAAAACACCAAAAAACCAGTTTAAAGTAATTTAGGGTATTTGAGTCCATGTTTTGGGGGTGAATTGAGGTAGTGTCCCTATCTAGGGTTATTGAGTAAATCGTAGTGTTGGCTTTGGTGGATTTTCAAAGCTATCCGGCCAGTCGGGCTCTTTCTAGGGGCGCAACGCCTTTGTCCGCAATGTGCCTTGCGGCGCTGGGGCGCCCCTTTCAAGCGCACAGCCCCGCCGGATGTCATTGATTCTTCGGTTGTCTGAAATTACTGTGGTTATCATTGTGATTTTGTTTATTTGAAATATATGTTATGTACGTATTCTTTGGGATAAAGAGTTATGTCATACATTTTTGAAGTAGCAAAAATTTTGTGTGCATTGTTTTAGCTTTTTAAAAACGATTTGAGTGAAAATAATTTGAAAAAAAATTCAAAAAATTTTGTTGGTGTCGGGATTCGAACTCCGGGCCGTACCCCTTATATTTGCTTACTAATGGAAAAAAAAATTATCCGAAAAAACAACGTATAAAATGGTGACAAAACTCGTCATTGTGTATTTAGGCCAGTAGAGATAGACATAATTTTCTCAAAAATATATAATAATTGAAAAATTGTCGAAACTGCAGTAAAGTGAAGAGAACGTTGAAATGATATTCAGTCTGATTTTGCAACCCTTTTTTTCTGAACGGAAGATGTTGAAAATCATGATTGAATAAATTTTTACATTATTAGCGCGGAAAAATTTCCAAAAATCTGCAAACTTTCGAAGTTTTGAAAAATAACAGTTTACATGCTCTGATGAATTTGCAACCATTCAAACAAATTGGAAATGTTTGTTTTATTGAGAAAAAATTGTTGATAATTCTGATTTTTCGATTAAAATTCCAAAAGTTCTGCAAACTCGAAAAATATGACTGAAATAATGTTCTTGAGAAGAGTTTTAATTCGCAACCTCGTGCGTCAAACGGGAAATAATTTTTCTTATTACAATAAGTATCGGAATTATTACGAAAATTTCAAATAATGGTTGCAAATTGAGATGTCCTGACGTATGTTTTCATAAATTTGCCACCTCGTCTGCAACACGGAAAAGAGGATAAAATCAAAAGACAAATATTTTCGTATTTATACTCTACCAAAAAAAAAAGAGAAGTTCTGCAAATCGGACAGACAACTCCAGACATTTTACCAAGTGGTGGCAGTATAATTATTTGCTATGTTACAATGCGGAACATATGCAATTAAACAAATATTTATTTTTGCAACAACTGTGTTATCTGAATAATAAAGATTTTTATATACCTGATAAATGACATCCCTTGTGTTACCAAGTTAACTATCGACCAAGAAGAAGCTCGTCAACGGTGGGTAAAATCATTCAATGTTGAAAGCTAACGTTTTCGATATGAATTCATAACATCATATTCCAATTAGGAATTTGCATAAAAAAATCCTCTGAGTACGTTTGATAGAGGATCGAGAATATCTCGACACATTTTCATAATTTTCTTGATTCATTAAAAAAAAAAATATTGAGATTTAGATTTAAAAAACACTCTGACGTCATACATTAGTACGATTAACTTAAAACTGTGTAACGTCACAGTGTTTGTCCCCTCTTTATTTTTAATATTTTAATAATGAAAATATTTTCTATATGCTGCGCAAAATACTACTCGTTAATTTTGAACTCCGGACACATAGTAATTTTTCAGTTGTCCTTCTCTTGAATGATTCTCACCTAGCACTGTTAATTCAGGGGCGGACACCGCTGACTGGATCTTGATGGGATAGCAATGCATGATAGGTTGCTTGTCAAAGAAGTACTCACATATATCAAAGATTCATTATTCTTCACAGTCCGTATAATAAAGAGAAGTCATCAGATATGAAACTTAATAATATCAAACTAATAAACGATGAACTGCAAAGAATCAATCTGCTCCAATGAAGCACTATTCGTTGCGGATACCAGTGCGGACGTATCTAATATTAATTGAATTGCAGATCAATAATTGAACGCATTGACCAATGAATATTTTGAGCAGCTCTAATTAAAAGCATTCAACATTGACTGCTCTGCTAACCGGTGGAAATTAATCTAATATACCTACAATATACGAAACAAACCTTTGGCGTCGCTTCCATTAGGCCAGTACTCAGAGACTGATTCGATATAGAACCAGATGAGGCCAGTTGTGGTGGATGTATCTTTATACAGGGTGAATAACAGAAAAGAGTCTGCGAAGATAACAGATACAGTTCAGATTAAAATTTTGTTAAAATTGGTTTGTAGTATTTATTTTGGAAAAAGGGGACATTTTTCAATAAGCGAAAAAATTAAATATAGATTCTAGATTATTTTATCATCCGCCAAAATAAAATGATTTCGGATACTTCGTACACGCCACTTTGTTAATTTGTTTTGATAATTCAGATATTTTTTCTACATACCACGTTTATAAAACGGACTAAAAAGTATAAAATGATTTCTCCTAGTCTCATACAGATTTATAACCCCATACAGACTTCTTACACATACAGATCCTGAAAATTTGTGGTTGTGAATTTTTAATAGCAATGAAAATAGTTTAGATTCAAAACAAAAAACGTGGGGCGCATGCAATAGATAATGGATGCATGAATAATTATAAATTATAATAGAATTTAATTGCATTGCATATGATAAGAAGTGTTGTGTGAGTTTTCTCAACGATGGCTACTTCGTACACTACATTGCATGCGCCCCACGTTTTTCATTTTAAATCTCACAACTCTTTTCTTCGCCATGAAAAAATCACAATCACACATTTTCAGGACAAGCTACATGGAGTTAGGTTTTAACTTGTATTGTAGTGTTGTGTGAGTTTCTTCAACGATGGCTACTTCTACACTCTATTGCATGCACCCCACATTTTTCGTTTTGAATCTCAGAACTCTTTTCATGGGCATTAAAAAAATCACAATCACACTTTTTAGGACACGCTGCATGGGGTTAGGTTATAAACTTGTACGGGACAAGGAAGAATTATTTGACACATTTTAGTCTGTTTTGTGAACGTGGTACATTTTGCATGATGAGATTATGACAGAGACATTCTGGGTTTATTTCAGATAGCTTAAAATCGATTGCTCCTCACTATTATTATTATCACAGACAAACAGACAGATGATGAAGCGAGTTAATATCACATTGCCATCCAGTTCTGAGCTATGTCTGAAATTTCAAGTCTCTTGCTCATGGGAAAGTTAGTTCAGAATCGATTGCTCCTTATTATTATTACAGACAAACAAACAGACAGTTAGAAAAAGAAGCGAGTTAATAACGCATTGCCATCCAGTTCTGAACTTTGTTTGAAGTTTCAAGTCTCTAGCTCATCGGGAAGTTAGTTTGAAATCAGTTGCTTTTGGCCGTTGTCTCACTACTTAGCTTGCTGCTTGTAACCCACTGCATGTACGCGAGTTTGCGCCGTGGAAAGACGGGTAAACGTAGCAATCATATGTTCTCCGGTGTACGGGGGCGACTGCATGTCATGTCTGGAGCAGTTCCGATGCGCCGCAGAACTGGAATCATCCGTGGAAACCTGCCTGGTAGAGACCGCGTTTTTAGCAAGTAATTACTAGATATAGGTGGGGGCTTGCCTTAATCGGCTGGCAAAGTATACGACAACTACAATGAAAATCGCCTCAAGTTCAAAGTGGAACAGCATAAGCCGAAGACTGCATGACTAGTGGGTGGACTAATTAGGGTATCTGGCGCCACCTGGTTTCATTTGCCTTCTTGCATTATGCGGGGCTCTGCCGCAGTTGACTGTCTTTCCCCAGCCCCTCGTGAGAGCTTCAAACATATTAAATCGGCTGGAAAAGAGGGGCTATTTCCTGCCGTACTACCAAATGGCTTAGAGATAAAAGAGCCCTTTTCGAAAAGGGTGTTTAAGGCCTAGTTTATTTTCGGTCACATACCGAAAGCCTCGAAGGCGGCTGCATTGGGGTTCTTACCAAAGACTGGGAGACGTCCAGCAGACGAACCAAAATTTTATCGCCACATCAGTCTCACCTCTTTTTTCCCAAAAACAATAGAGAAAATCATAAAGTGTTATATAAAAAGTGAAATACGACCGCTTCACAATGTAAGCAGACAAAGCAACGATTAATGATCTGAATAGTAAGCTGAAAGACATATTTGGACAAAGAAATGGCTCTATGTGCGTTCATAGATATGGAGGGTGCTTTCGATAATACCTCACATTACTCCATTGTCAGATGACAAGGGGAGAGGAATATAAACACCTCACCGATCGGATGGATACATGCAATGCTGAAAAGCAGAATCATTGTAACTGCTCTCGGAGAGAAAACGTCCAGAATGCGGTTGTTCCCAAGGCAAGGTTCTATCGCCTGTGGTCACTGACCGTGGATAATCTGCTGATGAATCTGGAATTACGACTCAAGGTTAAGCCGATGACCTGGTCGTCACGTTCAGGGGCAATCCTGACGAGATAATATCCAACAGCATGCAATATATTCAGAAGCTGGCGCGCAAGGGAGGGACTGGATGTGAATCCTACCCAAAACAGTGCTGGTTCCATTCACAAAGAGGCGAAATTATGATCTGAAAGCCACAATCCCAAATGGATCCCAGCTAACTTTCTTCAATTAGGTCAAATACTTGGGTGTTATAATCGACCAGAGACTAATATGGAACAGACATATCAATAACATTCTATCCAAGGCTACAGCGGAACACCTGCCCAAAATGGGTCTGTACAACGGAGAACTTCCCTGCAGAAAATGTGGCAGAGTTACAGTAACGGCCAAACATATATTGTCAGGATGCAAGGCACTACCGCAAGCAATATTGGGACTGCCAAGTCTAACCCCCGATGACTACAACAGCCAACCGGTGAAGAACCTGTACAGACTAGTACAGGACACTGGAGTTACGGAGTGGGTGCTGTAAAATAAAACTGGAAGGCACAAAAAGCCCAAGGGGATGAGATGCAGCTGGCGACAGCACCAACATATGAAGACAGAAGAAGGTTACAGCGGCCACCTGGAAGGCACAAAAAGCCCAAGAGGCTGAGATGCAGCTGGCGATAGCACCAACATATGAAGACAGACAAAGGCTACAGCGGCCACCTGGACGAGCCGCAGAGAGTTTGGCAAGAAATGTGGCTTGAAGCCGAAAATTATATACTGGTTATATCAAACGATTATCATTCTCATGCTCACCCATGCCTCATTAGTATGGTGGCCAAAAAACCCCAACTTTACTTGGCATAAATCAATCTGCTGAAAGGGCAGGGGTTAGACTGTTTGGGAATCACAGGGGCAATATTCACGTGCCCCACTACAGCATTAGAGGTAGCGGCAAAGAGCGCCTTCAGACTGCACAAGGCATCAAACTTGAAAGCTGGACATCTGAAGATTCTGGAAAATATTCCTCTAGAATCCAGGTACAAGCCATCAGATATTTTGCCAGCTGGGATTGTCTTTGAAGTGGTTATAAACAACCATCATTCATTCACAACGAACGGGCCTCAACTAGAGAGGAATGCATCACTATGGTATACTGATGGTTCCAAGATGGACGAAAGGGCTGGAGTAGCAAACTGGTCCTAGTTTTAGGCTCTCAAAACCCCTAAGCGAAGCCACACCAATTTTTCGAGCAGATACATGCTATAGAATATTGAACCCAAGAATGCCTTGAAGGAGGCTCCAGGTGGGGGGAGGGGGGGCAAAGATCTATATCCTATCAGACAGCCAAGCAGCACTTAAAGACTAGACTGACTTGGTAGTGCAAACTTTACCTGAAACAACTGGCTACGAACAATCAGGTTACTCTAATGTGGGTGCCAGGTCACCAGGAAATAAAAACAAAGTGTTTTGAAGGTATTTTTGAACGCCGAATTAGTTGCAAAGCAACCCTCAGAAGTCAGAGACTTGTGTGAGTTGAAAAGACGGAGCCCGTAGCTTTTTAAGTGTCATCCGAAGCACTACTCCGCTGGTAACCGTGGCAGGGAAAAGGCAAGCAACAAAGCCGATCGTCAAAGAAAGCAAAACAGCTTCTCGAGTTGAACAAAAAAGACTCAAAACTAGTGATGGGACTCCTCACCGAACATTGTCCTATGAGGTATCACCTCAAAAAAAAATTATAGATCAGACAGGGAATTGAGCCGTTACTGCAAGAACTTCGCTGGAACTGTAGAACACCTGCTCTGAGACTTGCATAAGGCTCAAGTCCCTTGAAGGAGTTTTATTAACGCCCTCAGACATCAGAATTTTAGCCTCCAGGAAACTGATACGGTTGCAAGGAGTCTTAGAATTCCGAGTCTTGAATAGGTGAAAGGTAAAGTACAAAAGACCCCATAGGTCGAGGTACAGAGATGCTGAGGAGCCATATCGACCCCTCTACTATCTAGTTTGATATAGATCGTTCCTCATTATATTTTTTGTTTTATATATAGAACTTCGACTGCAATGCTCATTCACCCTCTCTATAATGTTTAAATTTTGGAAAAAAGGTTTGTACTTCTCAGGTGAGTAATTTTCCGATCATTCCTTTATCATTGAGTAATGTGGATATTCTTTCAGGTTGTAGGCCAGCAGTTTCTCTCTCGGGTTGGAAGTTTATACAGTTCAAGATATGTTCAACCGTAAGGCGGCTTTGACATACATCACATCTTGGTATTCTCGCTCCAGCTAAGAGATACAGGTGGGTTACGTTTGTCTGACCAATACTCACACAACCACTTGTTCACGTCTAGAGAGTTCATTCGGGTACGTATATTTTCTTACTGATGGTTTCACGACTTTCAAGAGGGTGTCAAAGTTATTTCACGTTGTTTGTCATTCTTCGTAACACTTTTTCTTGACGAATGTTTTCTGATCTTCGAAGGTAACCGATATTCCTTCATCTGGCTCTCTGTTTGTTGCTTTTCTCATGGCGTCATCCGTCATCTCATTTCCTAAGATATTGCAATGACGGTGGATCCACATGATGACTATTTCCAATTTCCTTACTGCCCACTCGTTGTTGTCGAAACGGTTTTGAAGTGTTACGATAGAACTTAGGGAATCCGTGCAAATTAGGCAATGAGTGTTTTCGTCGTGAGAGAAGTACAATGAGGCCTGCCATATTGCGTACATTTCCGCAGATAAAATACTAGTATTAGAACTCAGTGACTACAAGAAAGGTTGGTTATGTACGACTATAGTTGCTTCCGTACCCATATTCGATCTGGATCCATCTGTATATATTAGATATCTTCTTCCCTCCATTCACTGAGGTTTATATTAATACGAGGAAAAATCTCATCCATGGTTCAACATTTTGAGAACTTGCCATATGTTTGGCTGATCAGAAATTGAGAATCTGTCTGCAAGTTCAAAAATTCTGGGGCGCTGGCAGGGAGGGTCATTTCCGTAACTAAACGGGTTGTGGTTCAGGTGTCGGAGAAGAGATTGCATTTTTACACCATATGTTAAAGTTTGCATTTCCCTACGAGAATTAAGAGGCAAGGTAGAGGAATCACACAATATTGTGCAGCTAGGATTCGTTCTGAAAACACCTGTCGCAATGCGGATTGCTGCATCTTGAATTTTGTC
>JAFIRS010008561.1:0-16144 GCA_018342105.1 Gonioctena quinquepunctata
CCCTCATCAGTATGTTTGTTGACACCGCTGATTTGTCGTTTTCTACCAAGTGTTGTTCATCCTTGCACTCCTCCACCGTACTGATGAGGGCCGAGAGCCCGAAACACGTGTCTACGGTTAACACTTTTCTCTGAGGGCTATATGTCCATTATATATATATATAAATAATATATATATATATATATATATATATATAATCCCAATAATCAAATAGTATCGAGAAGATATTTACCTTCACGATATATATGACTGGCCAAATGAACAGTAATTTTCCGACAATTTAGGGAATAAAATGGATTACTCTTAAGAGCAGAGGAAAACTGTTTCTTCCTGAACACGGTTATCTGACTGACTCAGAAAGTGACTTATAACATCCCGATTTCCCCTTGTTAACCCTAACACAAAATTGAATACTACGTGTCACTTGTATATTACCTAAGCTTCACGTTGGCAATAATCCCGGCTGTGATATTTTTTTCTCTTTCCTTGAAATAGCCCTTTTCTTCTACGACTTTTTTCGTTAACAAGAATTAAATTTTTGGCTTTGTTTTCCTATCGTTAATGCTCGGCGATTTCCTGAGCTTAAACAATATCAACAACTGGGCGTGGATACAGACGACCAAGCATCACCGTATTTTCGTGTTATAAAATCCCTCATTTACCCCTAATGTAATCAACAACGTTTATTTACCCAAATCACCTTCTCAAGTCGCTAAATGAATTATGCCCCCTGAATATCACTGTAACTTGTGAAATTCGTGAATTTTGTTTTGCTCGGCACATATTTTCAGGGACAAATAAACTTTTCAACGCATTTATCGCGGCCGATGTTCCGATTTGGTTAGTGCCCGAATCGGGACAGCGGGGAACAATAATCATCGTTATGTGATTGGTTTATACGTCTATTGCTTAAATTCGGTGTTTTCCCCGGACTTAAGACAATAGAAAATTCAAATTCACCGATTGAAGTAATGTAAACATTCGCGTCAGTTGTTTGCATTCGGCGTTTTCCCTGAACTGAAACATAACTCAATAATTTTAATAACGGGCAAATAAAAGAACTATTTATGTGAGATTTCCCTTGACAAGAGAAAGAAAACACCTGCCAGAGCTTATGTGAAAATTGTTCTCCGCGGGAACACAAAATAAAATGGTCTACTTTATACGTTCAATTTGGCAAATAAATCATATATTTCCACTCGTAAAAATAACCAACAATTGACTAAAATGCCAATACTACCCTAAATTGAACACTCAATCGATTTCAAAGAAAAGTTCGATTGAACCACCCAAAAATAAAATAAATCAATATTCACTCTGTAGTCTTCTGACCAACTCTAACGTTTCGGCAAATGCTCGAATAAAGGAAATTATAATAATGCAGAAAATATATTTAACTTCTCAGGTAACGAAATGAATGCAATAAAGAATACTCTGGCAGAACTAAACTGTAAATGCCACGACAGATGAATAAATAAATGAAATAATAATAATACATATAATAATATTTGAACTCCCGGCAAAATAATTGAATCAAATCGAATAATAATAAATGTAGACACGGAGAAACCCAGCTCAAACACAAATTATTAACTATTTCCACTTACGGATACCTCAACGCTTCTGGACCTCAAATCTCTTTTCACACTTTTACACTTTTACTTCGAACCGGACTTCGTCTCACCACAGGACTCAAGTAACAAGTAACAAGTGTTGATGCTAATTTTCATCGTATCTTTCATAGATCCCGGATGTATGACCAAACTAGACGAAAAAGCTCAGTGAGAAAGGGACGGTTTTTTGTCCGATGAACTGAAACTGGACCGAAAATCTGAAGGATGATTTCGTTCCTGATACAAAAAATGATTTGGTTTTTCCCATCGCGATCTTTATTTCTCTCTCGTCTTTCACCAAAACTATCACCGGAACTTTCCACCCTTTTTATAAGATCTAGAGAAAAACTCTGTTATGTTTTATGCATGATGTTGACGTGAATTCCAGTAGCTTTGGGTATGTACCTTAATTTCTAACAGGGAATGAAATATTTTGCCAGACCGGCACCAATAGAAACCCCAAATAGGCAGGGACGTACCAAAGTTGGGTTGAATATACTTTAGCCACGAAGATCTGAAAAAATGCTTCGTTACATTTCCCCCCTACTTGCGGAAAAAAAAAATTAAACCTAGTTATACATTTTTTTTCTTTTTTGAGGAACAATGCAGAATCAGTGTTTAGTCCATCATTAATTCTAAATTCTTATCTAAATCAATGTCTTACACCACTACAGTTCCATTGGTGAAACACTTTTCACTGGTTGACTTGGATAAGTTACTAGTCTAGTGGTCTTGCGACATTTACGTCGAACACCTAACAGGGGTTAGACAACATTAACAATTCTTAATGTACCCCAACTACTGTGATATCCCCGTGGGATAAGTTCGACTGTTCTGGTTTTAAATACTTCACCATGTCTCTATTTTTACAATTTTATCCTTTACAATGTTATATGTAATTGTCTCTTTTAATCGTTCTATATTGTTCCTATATCTTTATTTGCCATCGACAATATCATAAGACTGAGTTCAAATTTGACCCTGAAGAAAACCATATTTCGACAATATTTTGTATCCAATGACTATGTAATTTCTATTTACAAATATTTTCTAATGAAAGTATCAACCACTGCAGTTACGGGCAACCTTGCCTGTAACGACTAGGTCCAGTAGAGGTGGTAGAAACATCGTTCTGGGGCCTCGACGTCGAGGAGACTCATTGTTCCGTGAGCCAGGGCATTGACTACAGGAACAGTCCGCTGAACGAACTCCGCATCGTCCACAGCGGGAGCAGAATATGTTCCAAGGTTTGCGACAGGATTGTCGCTGGTGACCAGGGTGTCCGCATCGCCAGCAGAGGTCCTTGTCTACCAACAGATAGCGTGGACAGTCATCCATGACTGCCGGGGGTGTCGTCTGGGGTAGTCTGGGGGTGGTACGGTGTTCCTCACTTGTCTTATCCTCTCAAGTAACAGAGATTGTAGGGGGCGTGGCAATTGTCGCAGGAATAACTGCCGGAAAATGTGGCTGTTAAAGAAATTACTACAATGTAGTGCTGCTCATGGTGTAGCAAGTTAATCTTTTTAGGCCTACCAACCCCTTCGAAGAGAACATCGCGACCCTTATTCCCGTATTTATATTCCGTAATGGTATAGTCAACCAAACAGTCCTGGAATTTTTCCAGCTCCAATATACCACCCCCCTCAATAGGTATTTCCAAACCACTCTTCTCCAGCAATTCCAAAGTGTGGTCTGTTTGTACACCAACACAACGCCCAAATGTTCTTTCATTGGGGCTGTTATCGGCGCAAGCTTCAGCAACTACTAGAGCCCTAGCTAGACATAAATGAGTGACGTGTGCAAAATGATGTTTTGATGACAAGCTATGGTTGTGGTGGCGTCTACAAAATAATATTTTTGATGACGTCACTTGTTTACGTGATAAAAAGATGTTATTTATCAAACTTGTTGACACTTATTCATCTAGGAATGATTTGACTATCTGAGTATATATATATATATATTATATATATATATATATATATATATATATATATATATATTATATATATATATATATATATATATATATATATATATATATTGTTATGTTATGGAGGACCAGTTATATATTTTAAAAGGAAAAAAGAAATAATTTTTTTAAAAAACCACAAAAATAATAAATATTTGATGAGTAGTTCACGAGAAATTGTTTAAATTTTTTTTGAGATTCTATTTCCTTCATGAAGCCTCTGTATAATATTGATAGGTGAAAATATGCAAATACTATAATGTAATCATTTTCATACATTGTCAAAATGTAACAACCTATAATTGTTTAAAATACAACAAAAAAGTCTAGATTTACTTAATCATTCTGAATTAAATGTGATCAACAAAATTATAAGCTTGAAAAATACAGTATATGAAATTGTATCTAACTAAAAATAGCCAATGGGGAAACAACAAACTTCTTGATGACAATAGCCAATCAGGGAAATAAAGATTCGAAATTGTGGAAAAGTAAGAACTGAGAAATGTCAAAAATAATTACCATCAAATATTGTATTTAGTTTATAAGAAATGTAGAATATATTAGTTCATGAGTTTTCTCAAATAACACCAAAATAATCAAAGTGCGACAAGGAAGTGCGTGAGTTTGAAAATTCAAATGAAATGGACAAAACAGAAATGGTTCCAGGGAATGAAAAAACAAAGCTGAGAGGAGATTGAAAAACATTTTTAAGAGAAGCCAGGTACAAAATTTGAATGAAAGAAATTTAGAACTTTCATTAATGAGAAGATAGTTTTTCAACAATAAAAAAAAACCAATACAACTTCTGAATAATCTCTACACAAAATCAACAAGGATAAAAGCAGATAAAAGATTATTTTTTTTGGTTTTCCACATGAAACTTGTCCAAGCTGATTTCGTGGATTTTGGATGGTTCCTTTTGAAATGGTTAGTTCCTGAGAGGAGTGCATGACATTGGAATTCAGATTATGCCAAGTATTGCATCAGCGACAGTTCCAGCTCCAGGTATAAACTTTCAGTGCACATCACAAACTGAATCACTTCACAACGTAACTCGTATATCTGAAGAACTCTATTTTATTTTGGTATTGAACTATAAAAGAATTCTTCCAACCCAAAAGAAAAAGTGAGGTTATGTCTACAGTATCCATCACTGTTTCTAATTATTTTCTATGAGAATTTGTCAATTGATCATAGTATAAGTTATCTATCGTAGGCCAGGTTAATATAAGTTTTCCTGAATGAAGGAAATAATTGTTTTTGATAATTTTTTGGTTTATTTTCCACAACGATATGCTAATAGTTTACTTATAAACACTGAACTGAGAATATTTCGATTGACATCAAAACAGGCAGTGGCTCTATTGCCAGTACCGGCTCCTGAGGCGAAGGCGTACCAACTGAGATTAGTCGTGGTAAAAAAAGTTATAATAATTGGCAACAACGTGGCGAGAAAACAGTAACGTTAGCTGGCAATCAATATTTCATAACAATATATTATACAGGGCGAAAATAATCAGCTATTAATATTTCATAACAATTTGGCGCCCAACGTGGGGAAAGTAAGGGCAATATATTATTTCTTAATATTTATCGCAACACCGGGCGAACATTAGCCATTTGCTTTCCAACGTGTGAGGCTAGATATTGGTGAATAAAAAATGGATTTGAGAGATGGTAAAAAAGTTGGTTTGGAAGACGGTGCAGAAGGTAGAGAAAGAGGTGATCAGGAATAAGGAGAGAGTAGTAATGTGAGAGGGAGTATAACAGAAAGTAGGAGCGCACGATTTGAGAGGTGGTTTGATGAAATGAAGGAACTCATGACAAGTATGATAAATGAAATGAAAGAAAGTAGTGAAGGAAAATGTTGACCATTAGAAACAAATAGAGAACAAAATAAAATTCAGGGAGTGGTTATACAAAAAACAGATGATAGTAACAGTTTATTAGAAAGATATGATAAACAAATACAAAATATAAAAATAAATCTAGATCACAAAAATAATGAACTTATAGATAATAAAAACGTGAATAATAAAAATTTTCAGATGCAAAAGGGAAAAATAAATAATAAAGTGAAAATAATGAAAATATATGACATAATAATGGCAAAGATGAATTTCGAATTGAAAAAAGGGAACGAAAATGATGAAATAATAATAATGAAAATGGATGATTTGTACGTGGCCAACAAAAATCTTAAAATGAAAAAAGGGAACACAAATAAAAAAATAATAATAAGAATGATTGATATGAAAATGGCTAATGAAAATTTTGAAATGAAAGAAAGTAAAACGAATAATGAAATAATAATAGTAATGGATAATAAAATGTTAAATATAAAAATAGGAAAGGATGGGAATAAATATTACTATAAAAAACAAGAACAATTTGAAATTATGGAAAATAAAAAAGCTGAAAATGTTAACATAAAAGTTCTATTGAAAATTTTTGAATTTAAATATATGTTTATATTAGTAAAACAAGCTAGATTCCATAGAAGGAGAGATAAATGAACAAATAAACTTTTTTAGGGAATAATATATTGTAGGCAAAAAAATTTAATAGGTAAGTTAAGAAAAAAAGGAAAAAGTTTAAAAAAAAGGAAAAAAAAAAAAAAAAAACAATAAAAATACTGAAAAATAGAAAAGTTGATACAATTATTGGTACAGGTTTTAAAAAAAAAAACAATATAGATTATAAAGAAGGAAAAATATAGAAATGGATAATAAACAATGTGAATTTTGAAGAAAAATGAAAAGAAATGAAGATAAAAATAATTTGTGTATAAAATGAATGTATGTGAGAAATGAAAGTGGAAATGATAATAATAATAATACTAAAGGAGTATATTATAAGAAATATGATGATAATGATGATGATAAAGGTATATTAAAAAAATGTATGGATGAAGAGAAAACGAGAGAGTTTGTACACAAAATAAAAGTAAATAATATGAGAGATTCAGATAAATAAAATATCCAATTCAATGTAAATAGAAAGAACATTAAAGGAAAGGAAGGAAAAAAATAGAACAAAGTACAATTGAAAAGAGTACCAATAATAATGAAAATCTAATCGATAATTGAAAATAATATCAGTATAAGATATAAAATGAAAGTAAGATAATCATAAAATATAAAATGTCATATATGAAGATATCTTGAAAAGTTTTCTCTCTTGATTCGAAAAGATTTCTGAAGTCAAGTTTTTCTGTAACAAAAGAACGTAGTACTAGTAGTTGTAAATAATAGTAATCGTTGTAGAACTTGTTTTCTTGAACTTGTGGGAAATCCAGCATAGGTAGTTTTCTGAAATTAGGAAAATAGTATTAAGTAATGTAGATTTGATAACTGTAAATAAAGAAATTGATATTCAAGATTTTCTAACTAGCAGAAAAATATTGAATATAAATTTAGGAATGTTGTTATGTTATAAAGGACCAGTTATATATTCTGAAAGGAAAAAAAATTAATTAAAAAAAAACACAAAAATAATAAATATTTAATAGTTAGTAGTTCATGAGAAATTGTTTAAATTTTTTTTGAGATTCTTTTTCCGTTATGAAGCCTCTGTATAATATTGATAGGTAAAAATATGCAAATACTATAATGCAATCATTTTCATACATTGTCAAAATTATTACAACCTATAATTGTTTAAAATACAACAAAAAAGTCTAGATTTACAAAATCATTCTGAATTAGAAGTGATCAACAAAATTATAAGCTTGAAACATACAGTATATGAAATTGTATCTAACTAAAAATATCCAATGGGAGGACAACAAACTTCTTGATGACAATGGCCAATCAGGGAACAGGATGGTCAGATAAAGATTCGAAATTGTGGAAAAGTAAGAACTGAGAAATGTCAAAAATAATTATCATCAAATATTGTATTTAGTTCATAAGAAATGTAAAATATATCAGTTCATAAGTTTTCTCAAATAACACCAAAATAATCAAAGTGCGGCAAGGAAGTGCGTGAGTTTGAAAATTCAAATAAATTGGAGATTGAAAAAATTTTTTAGAGAGAAGCCAGGTACAAAATTTGAATGAAAGAAATTTAGAACTTTCATTAATGAGAAGATAGTTTTTCAACAATAAAAAAAACCAATACAACTTCTGAATAATCTCTACACAAAATAAACAAGGATGAAAGAAGATTACCTCTTTTGGTTATCCACATGAAACTTGTCCAAGCTGATTTCGTGGATTTTGGATGGTTCCTTTTGAAATGGTTTGTTCCTGAGAGGAGTGCATGAAATTGGAATTCAGATTATGCCAAGTATTGCATCAGCGACAGTTCCAGCTCCAGGTATAAACTTTCAGTGCACATCACAAACTGAATCACTTTACAACGTAACTCGTATATCTGAAGAACTCCATTTTATTTTGGTATTGAACTATAAAAGAATTCTTCCAACCCAAAATAAAAAGTGAGGTTATGTCTACAGTATCCATCACTGTTTCTCATTATTTTCTATGAACATTTGTCAATTGATCATAATATAAGTTATCTTGCGAAGGCCAGAATAATATAAGTTTTCCTGAATAAAGGAAATAATTGTTTTTCGATACTTTCTGATTTATTTTCCACAATGATCTGCATATCTTACTTATTAACTCTGAACTAAAATAGTTTGGGTTGAGTTATATATATATATATATATATATACATATATATATATATATATATATATATATATATATATATATAAACTCAGATACTCAACTCATTCCTAGATAAATAAGTGTCGACAAGTTTGATAAATAACATCTTTTTATCACGTAAACAAGTGACGTCATCAAAAACACGATTTTGTACACGCCACCACAACCATAGCTTGTAAACAAAACATCATTTTGCACACGTGACTCTTATTCGTACATTCCAGAATTTCCGAACTCCAACTATCCTGCGTCGTTATCTGATAATGGACTTGACTAGTTCGGTATGTGATGAAATATCATTATGAGTAATAATGGACTCGCCCAAAAGTGTAACTAAATGGAAATTACGAGAAAACTACAACACGGAATTAATACCATAATTGAAATCTACTCCATGAGCTATTTCTTGAAAAAATTATTCGTAGTTAAAAAAATGTGAGGTTATATAATCACATCCACATCCCCAAAGTGAGATGGAAATTTCAAAAACCTACAGCACGGAATGAACTTCTGCATAATCGGCTTTTAAATTCAAGTTCCCTATCGATAGTAATTTCTTGAACGAAATATATGCACAGTACCACATTATGTTCATTTTGAATACGAGTCAGACAATCCGGAACTGATTTCGGGCAATTTACCCGCAATATAATGGACTCGTCCGGTGTCTATTCGAATGGATATTTCGGAAAAACTGCAACACGGAAAGAATGTTGGAATACAGTAATCGCATCAAAGTCCATAATATCACTTAATATTAGTAATTTATTGAATAAACTCGAGATGAAACTGAAATTTTGATGTATTTGAGAGTGTTGAGTTCGCGAAATAACTAGGCCACGCCACTTACTATCTGTATGAAGGTACGAGCATTGTGCTCTTGCAGCGTCCTCCGGGTAAGTCGTCTTATTTTACAAGTGAATTTTTAGTTTTTTCGAAAAAATTTCGAGTACTTATTTTGAGTATTTTCGAATTTTCATAATGGAAAAATATTTGATAGTTAAAGATACAATTGAACAGGTACGCAAGTTCCGTCTTACAGGTAGAAGTTCAGAATTCAAACTCGAACCGATACCTAAAGATAAAGACTCACTGGTGTGGGTAAAAAACGGTATTGAAGACATTGTTCATAATGTGGTTGAGGGTGCTGAACCTTTAGACCAAATTGGATTAAATGTTTGCTCGAAAGAAATTAGTCGTGGTGAGAGTTGGTCACAATTTGAACCAGCCTCCATGGTAACTTTTGATGAAATTTGGGGGATTATTTCTCTAGTTTATCAATCGAATTCGTCAGGCTCGACACTGAGACATTGTGTCTAGGTGCCACCATGGTCGCGATGTTCTCTCCCAAGGGGTTGGTGGGCCTAAAAAAATTAACTTGCTACACCATGAGCAGCACTACAATGTAGTAATCTCTTCAACGGCCGCAGTCTTCTGCAGTTATTTCTGCGGCAAGTGCCACGCCCCTTACGATCATAAGCAGGCGCAAAGAGGTGTGTGAAAATGTGCCCTGCATGTATACAAACACCCCCGTATCCTCGTGTCGATAAGATGATGTGCAACTTATGTTTATTCATTTATTTATTTATTTAGCAATGCTAATACAATATAGTTTTATCACGAATATACAGAGATGAGGTAGGTTAGCATAGATAAAATACAATAGATCAGAGACATCACATCAAGTGACGTCACTTGTTTTGAGGATGAGGTGTTATCACGTGTAGCATAAATTTGCTGCTAAATACGTTGGAAGAATGTTATCGTTTGAATTATATATCAGCATCTTCAATTTACGTACTCGGATAAAAAATATACAGAATAGAGCTAGTAATCAACATGAGATATGGCTGCTGAATCATTATTTCTATCAAATGCTCATCATTTTGATCACGTGAACGCTATTTTCCAACCTGACTCTGTCTGTATATCCAACGATACCGCAATAGCATAGCTAAATCTGGATATTATTTCTGGTAAACTCTTATTTTATCATTTATACTCTCTACTTCGGACATCATGTTGGCTTATATGGCGCAGTATGGCGTTGATTTGCGTAAAGTTGATCAGAATTGAAAAATCCCTAGATCTGGGGAAAAAATATAATGAGAAACAATGTTAAAAAATTGATAAAAACAAGCGAAAAATCCTGAAATCTAAAGAATCTCAATGAATAATCATATCAGTCAGGAATCATTTTTCTTTGAAATCAGTATATCTGAAAACAAATCCATGCAGAATTCGAACCATCTCATATTAAAACAAGATATAAATCCAATGATCTGTTGGTAAATTCAAGTCACAATATCATTGCTGAATAAAAGTCGAGACGATAGTAAATACGTAATTTCTGTACGACATTTTGACTACTCTGACCTGTATGGTGTATTCAGCGCGTTAGTATGGCGCAGTCTGGCGTATTCAGCGCGTTAGTATGACTCAGTTTAGCGTATTCAGCGCGTTAGTATGGCTCAGCTTGGCACATTCAGCGCGTAAGTATGGCGCAGAATGGCGTATTTAACGCGTTAGTAAGGCTCATTTTGGCATATTCAGCGCGTTAGTATGGCGCAGTCTTTGAAAAATTTTCATAAATTTGAAATGATTTGAAAGATATATGAGGATAAATGAGGGTATATAAGGGTATATGAGGGTATGTAAGGGTATATGAGGGTAAATAAGGGTATATGAGGGTAAATAAAGGCGAATGAGAGCAAATGAGGGTATATGAGGGTAAATGAGGGTAAATAAGATTGGATGAGGGGTAAAGAGGGCAAATGAGGGTGAATGATGGTATATGAGAGCTCATGAGGGTAAATGATGGTATATGAGAGTTCATGAGGGTGAATGTATATAGGGGTGAATCAGGGTATAAATGAGGGTGAATGAGGATATGAAAGAGGGCAAATGAAAGTATATGAGGGTATATATGACGGTAAATCAGGGTAGATGAAGATATATCTGAGGACAAATGAGGGTGAATCTGGAGACAAATCTATACAAAAACATAGCTCAAACACCTGGAACAGCTTGCCCCACATCCAAACACCACATATGAGAAGATCTCTGAATCTAAGGAAGAAATAAAATCCGTCAAAATATCCCGAATCGACATGGAAAGATCCCTAGATCTGAAAAAAATCCTCTGGAGAGAAGTACATCCAAATAGCCCCAGGGGACAAATCCATGCAAAATACAGGGGACAAATCCATGCAAAATACATAACTCAAACATCTGAAACAACTAACCTCACACCCATTCATATGAGAAATCCCTAAAGCAAAAAACCAACTCTGATAGGTCATGGAAATACATGGAAAATAATTCCCAAGTTTCCACCAAAGAGGAAATGTAGATCGAAGAAATATAGAGGACTTAAAAGGACAACCACTAAAGTGAGCAGCATATATGAACATTACCCCAATACAGATGTCAAACTAGAGATTGATGCATCAGCGGTTTTTCCCAACAATACTCACTCCTATTACATCATCTTCCGAAGATAAGGGAGCTATCAGCATAGGTCCGTAGTACGACGTATCCGAAACGTGCCGTATGGTGCAGTATGGAAGATTTTTAGGCAAACATTCTAAATATATCGATTATTTTTTAAATGAAACAGCAAGCTTCAGGTTGGCTCTATAGCTGCACATCAGAACAGCAGAAAACTCAATATATTCGTGAATATTCTGACACTCACATACTATATTTTTTCATGGACTCTAAGGAGCATAATGTTTCAACTGTTTCCTCACAGACACCAAAAGAGCACAATGTCTTTTTCAAGACTTCCAAAAACAACCTTATCGCACCTCTCTTAATAATTAACAACTATTTACAAAAAAAAAGAATTATAAAAAATATGCCAACATTTAGATGAGAAAAGTCATTCGATAATATATCTATTAAAAATGTTATAGAAAGTGCCATAAAAATCATAAAAGACGCCACCATTTTGTAAAATGCTATTAAAAGAGCCATTATGAAAAAATAATATGAAAAATGTTACAGTGTTGTAAAATAACGCTGGAAAGAGCCATTGAAAATCATAAAATATGCCACCATTTTGTAAAAAGATATTTAAAGAGCCGTTTAGGAAAAATGATATGAAAAATCTTGAAAGATGCCAACAATATGTCAAAATTGTTGAATTGTTGTTAAATTCTCCTTTTTACTTGGCAGACAATTGGTTTAACCTCCCCGTGGTGTCTGCTAAGCAAGTAATTGGCCAATGAAACATAATCCTACCCGAATATAGAAATGTATTTGATTTCCTTTCCCTTGTATGAATTTTGCAACCTCCCTTTTTCCATCTCTCATCTTAAGAATGAATCATTCATAATGTATGCCTGAAGAAACTACAGCAGGAAGTGTTAGAAATGGTTAACTTGTTTCGATTCACATTTTCATTATAATTTTCCGAGTAGTTTTCCGCTATATAACTGTAATGAAAGCATACTGATTGTTATTCGAAATATCTCTTCACTGAAGAATGGGTTATATATTTAGAATATTTGCCTAAAAATCTGCCATACTGCACCATACGGCACGTTTCGGATTCGTCGTACTACAGACCTATGCTTCCTTATATTCGGAAGATGATGTAATAGGAGTGAGTATTGTTGGGAAAAACCGCTGATGCATCAATCTCTAGTTTGACATCTGTATTGGGGTAATGTTCATATATGCTGCTCACTTTAGTGGTTGTCCTTTTAAGTCCTCTATATTTCTTTGATCTACATTTCCTCTTTGGTGGAAACTTGGAAATTATCTTCATGTATTTCCACGACCTATCAGAGTTGATTTTTTGCTTTAGGGATTTTTCATATGAATGGGTGTGAGGTTAGTTGTTTCAGATGTTTGAGATATGTATTTTGCATGGATTTGTCCCCAAATATACTGATTCCTGAGGCTAGGTGGATGTACTTCTCTCCAGAGGATTTTTTTTTAGATCTAGGGATATTTCCATGTCGACTTGGGATATTTTGACGGATTTGATTTCTTCCTTAGATGCAGAGATCTTCTCATATGTGGTGTTTGGATGTGGGGCAAGCTGTTCCAGGTGTTTGAGCTATGTTTTTGTATGAATTCGTCTTCAGATTTACCCTCATTTGTCCTCAGATATATCTTCATCTACCCTGATTTACCGTCATATATACCCTCATATACTCTCATTTGCCCTCATTCATACCCTCATTCACCCTCATTCATACCCTAATTCACCCCAATATACATTCACCCTCATGAACTCTCATATACCATCATTTACCCTCATGAACCCTCATATACCCTCATTTGCCTCTTTACCCCTCATTCAATCTTATTTACCCTCATTTCCTTCCCTTATATTCTCATATACCCTCATATACCCTCATTTACTCTCATATACCCTAACATACCCTCATATACCCTCATTTATCCTCATATATCTTTCAAATCTTTTCAAATTTATGAAAATTTTTCAGAGACTGCGCCATACTAACGCGCTGAATATACCAAAATGAGCCATACTAACGCGTTAAATACGCCATTCTGCGCCATACTTACGCGCCAAATGTGCCAAGCTGAGCCATACTAACGCGCTGAATACGCTGAACTGAGTCATATTTACGCGCTGAATACGCCACACTGCGCCATACTAACGCGCTGAATACACCATACAGGTCAGAGTAGTCAAAATGTCGTAAAAAAATCACGTATTTACTATCGTCTCAACTCATATTCAGCAATGATATTGTGACTTGAATTTACCAACAGATCATTGAATTTATAGCTTGTTTTAATATGAGATGGTTCGAATTCTGCATGGATTCGTTTTCAGATATACTGATTTCAAAGAAGAATGATTCCTGACTGATATGATTATTCATTGAGATTCCTCAGATTTCAGGAGTTTTTGCTTGTTTTTATCAATTTTTTAACATTGTTTCCCATTATATTTTTTCCCCAAATCTAGGAATTTTTCAATTCTGATCAACTTTACGCAAATCAACGCCATACTGCGCCATATAGGCCAACATGATATTCGAAGTAGAGAGTATAAATGATAAAATAAGTGTTTACCAGAAATAATATCCAGATTTAGCTATGCTATTGCGGTATCGTTGGATATTCAGACAGAGTGCGGTTGGAAAATAGCGTTCACTTGATCGAAATGATGAGCATTTGATAGAAATAATGATTCAGCAGCCATATCTCATGTTGATTACTAGCTCTATTCTGTATATTTCCTATCCGAGTACGTAAATTGAAGATGCTGATATATAATTCAAACTATAACATTCTTTCAACGTATTTAGCAGGAAATTTATGCTACACGTGATAACACCTCATCGTCAAAACAAGTGACGTCACTTGATGTTGCCGTCTAATCCAACCACGTGAACATTTCCAACGTCAAACTCTGCGAACCACATTTCTCGTTATGTCATCCAATTGACTCGCTGTGATTGTTTTTTTAAACATAATGCTGCATTTGTAATTCAATTGACTCGATGTGATTTTCATTTTAGACATAATGCTGCGTTTGTTATTCAATTGACTGGATACCTCAGTTGATAGGAGAGCACGGCTTATCAGCCGAAGATTCAGCAGAAAAACTTCAATAATTTAGCGGCGTCGATGACTCGGAGGTCCCGGGGCGGACCCCAGCTCCGTTGAGGCATCTGGCAGCGGCGCGCAGAAGAGTTGACGTATTGGTTCAGTTTTTCTGTGGGGCTGGTGGGATACCCTGGTAGGAGCGATGGGTGGATAGTGTGGTTGTGTCGGTCCTTGGCATCTGGCAGAGCTGTAGCCACGTAGGTGGTTCTGGTGGGGTTACCCAGGACAGGTGCGCAGTAGCTCAGATGCGTCTGTTTCAAGTGCCTTGACATCTACTTCTATAAAATACTTTCCTATGTTGGAAATTTCATACCGAAACTCATTAACATTATCAAATTGAATAATCTTTGTATTGCCAAACGAAAAAAAAAACGTGAAAAATGTCTACAACCTTCATATTTCACAAACGTGGTAAAAAAATTGACGTTTTGAAAAAAACTTGATAATTTGGAAATGTTGCCTAGGAAAAAAAATTACATGGATATTAACCGATGAAATTCCGAAATAATGCTACCCACCAATAGTTCCTCCTTTGTCAGCACTTCAACAGCATCTCCAAAAGAGCACTTCGATCACTCGCACAACCCCGTTTAACGCTCAATTAGTGTATCTCTGAATACAATTCACCTAAATCAATTGATTCATTCATTTAGTAATGAATATATTCATTTGAATGATTGCCACCCACTAGGTTAGAAAAACCCAATAACTGAAGGCGACAACACTTCAATCTTGAAATTGAATAAAATAATGAGTAGATAGACTACAAGGGTTCTGGCGCAACCCCTATTTTGGGGTGGGTTTTGGCGAGTGAGTGAGGGGGTGGTTTTCGGGTGGGGGTAGGGATGATGGTGGCGGTCATGGGCGGTTCGTTGTGGGAGGGGTTTGTGAAAAAGATGGCGGTGAGCGGGGTGGGGATGGTTGTATGTGAGGTCGGGGTGGGGATGAGTGGCCTGTGATTGGTCGGAATGGTGGCAGCCATGTTGTGTATGGGAGTGTGTGATTGAGGTGGGAGGTGGGGAGAGCTGTGATAGGTCGGCGTGGTGATAGCCGCCGCCGTTATCCAATACCAAGCAGCATATTGAAATGGGGGTGTCAACCAATATCCGTCAACGGCATTGGTCGGACGGAAGTGTCACGTGATCAGTGAATGGCGGCGGCCATTTTGGAAAGTGGGAGGAGTCAGCGATGATGCGGCTATGACTCAACCGACAAGTCTTTGCAGGAATATTATCTACGTCAGCACTTCTTATCAGTTGTTTATTTAAGCGACCGGATATCGG
>JAFIRS010008562.1:0-16141 GCA_018342105.1 Gonioctena quinquepunctata
AAATGATGAAAACTAGTAAAGGAATCGACAATATTACAATGTTAATTTCACTAAAATATTATGTAAATTCATTGAAAAAAGTAAATGAATTACTTTAGTGTAAAAACATTTTTGGGTCAGCTTAACAAAAAAAAGAAAAAATAGCAACTGAATTTTGTTGATGCACTACTGATTTTGTAAAATTGTCTACAGCCTAATTGTGGCATTTACATTGCTGAATTTGTTAAATAGCAAAAATTTGTGTGAAAGCCACAAATGTGTAAATGTGAACATCGTCAATATCGAAATTTGCCAATTTCGCCAATAATACTAGTAAACCTCCTGTGTTTCTTATTTTTTGTTATTTCAACAACTCTTTTCCAACAGAGCTGTTAATCAGATTTTCATTCACAAAAAATCATCAAAATATGATCACTGGTTTTGAAAATATGAGCAATTAAAAAATCTTGATTACTCTCGTTTCGGACGTCCTACGGTCTGATGGATTTGAAAGTTTTTCACGACGTTTCGATTGCTTGTATCTGCAATCATCTTCAGGTGAATAATACTGTCAGCATTGGATGGAAACGATAGAAGATGGTTATTAAAGTTTTTTTTTCAGTCGCAGAGGACTCCATATCCTGTATCATCACTAGTTATGTTGGTATTGCGTTAACGCATCAGTTTCCAGCATTTTGAAAATGCACAATAGAATGGTTCTGAATAATATATGCATATCTCTCTCTCCGTGTTATTATTGCGAAATAAATTAATTCTTACTGCAGAACATTCATTTATGCACGACCGGGCGAAAAGTAGCACTTTAGCGCCCATATTTGCGGGCGCAAAGTAGCACTTTAGCGCCCGCGGACTACTTTATCGCCGGCGGGCGATAAGATCGTTGAACAGGCGCTAAAGTGAATTTCAATCTCATATCGATAGAAATCTATATTCCGATGGATCATATAATCAAACCCAAAACATTATTAACAATAATATAACGAAAACAATGAACATAAATTAATTTAAAAAATGAATTATAACTTTATATTGACAATACAATCAGAACAGTTATTGATGGAAATATTTGGATTTGTTTTTTTCTGTTGTTGCAGATAGTTACTGATTTCAACTGATTTTTCATTACTAGAAGTCTGAAGAGAATGCATGTTATTATCTGGTGTTTCAGAGTAGTGAGCAATATTTTCAGATTGTCTGCAATGGCTAGTAGAAGGCTCATCATTTTCTACAATTTTCTTAGCAATCCTTAGCTTATGTGCAACTGAATTTTCAATAAAACCTTCCGCAACAGTCGTCGACTTCCACCCAGCATGTCTTTTAATGTTGATTATATCCTCGCCTGCATCTGCTAACATAGTTGCTGAGGAACGTCTGAAGCAGTGACCAGTATATTCTTTCGCATTAGAAATACCTAGGTGCCTATTCTGAATGGTATTCGACCGAATGTATTTTTTCCGAAAACCTGTCTCGTACACTTGCCATTTTTATAATATAAAAAACCTCTTTCGATCATTCTGATCTCGCAAGGAAGAATATTTTCTGTGAATATCCAAATAACTTGGCGATTTCTGTTCTTTATCGATTACAGTAAATACTCGATCTATCTTCGTTTTGGTTTCTCGTATAGTTATGAGTGAGAATGTCTCGAAATCTTGAATGTCGTCCACTGTCATATTTGCCAATTCTTCGCGGCGACATGCTCCACAAATACCAAAAATCAGTGCTACCTACAATACATTCTTGATTTACCTATTCTGTTTCCGATATGATATGAATATACATCCTCACGGCAGCCTTGATGTATTTTTATCATGTTCTAGATATTAAGAGGTATGACATGACATCAAATATACCGGTCGTGCATAAAATGTTGTATGTATTTCGGGCGTAATTTGCTTTTATGGACCTAGGCGTGTTAATAGCCATCGCTATCGCTCGGGCTATTACTTACACGCTGCGGTCCGTAAAAACCTATTTTACGCCCTTGATACATAAATAACTATTTTCTGCGTCATTGGCTTTTACCGACTGCGCGTAATGTGTTTATCAGCCTATGTATGTTTGTTCCTCTGTGGCGCTCTTACGAACTTTATACATAATAGTTTATGGAAAAAGTTCATCGCATCTTGATTATTTTTTCAAGTGGATTAATATGGAGATGAAATCCTACGTAAGTACTGTTTACATCTGTGTGTGGTTTTGTTCAATGGATGAGTGAACTTTTGTATTTTCAGATGTATTGTGGATCTGAATTTTGAATTTTTTAATATGCTTATATAATTTTAAACCGGAAGAAAACCACTTTGTATGAAACCTATAACTTTTGATGGTATATATTTTAAGGGTTTAGACAAAAGTAGAAATACTGTTTGTGTTGACCAATGAAAAATGGGTCTCATGATATGTCATCTTGAATAATAAAAAAATCAATAAATAAATTCTTCTTTTCCGATTGACTACGCCAGTTTTTTTAATTATTTGGATTAATATCCGTCATGCAAACATCTACATAGAAACTCCAGAGGGAAATGTTTCACATTCGATTCAGAAAGCGTATGCAAATATATTTGTCAGAATGTAAACCAATCCAATGCAAAATAAATAACTATATCATTTTTAGCTTGATTTTCCGACACACCAATTCAGTATGAGCAATCCCTTTTTTGTACTTAATCTCTTTGATGATGTAAAAATTGGGGATAAGAGAGAAACTATCTGAATATATTTCAGGCGAGGCATTATTATGATGATTATTTTTTGACATTTCTAGAAACCAATTAAATTTTTCAATTCAAATCATTCATGTACGTTTTGGCCAATCAAAACATTATTATAGTGGGAATAATTTACATAGGAAACTGCTGGGGAAATAATTTGAGGTATTTTTTTTAATTCCTTGACAACCTATATTTTTGATTTGACGTCTGTCATCAATTCGCATGAAAAGTGAGAAATGAATCAAAACCGGTTTAGTTCATTATATAATTTTGCGAGGAAGTGTGTTTGTGATCGTAAATTCAAAGAATAATCTACAGGATACCACAGGAGAATTTGATAAAGTAAAAAATAATTCTCCAGATTTCTTTCTCAAACTCGATTTTTTTCTCAGACTCGAGCCCGTCGGGCTCTCGTGTCTATTGCCTGGCAACAAGTTTTCGAAAATCTGCCGAATTATTTTCACTTCATTCTCACTCTCTTGTGGTATTACAACTGGTAATTTTTCTGAATTATAATTCCATAAATGTCGAGAGGTTTTTTCAAATGTATCTAATATTTCAATATAATGGTATTAAAATGTGTAACTATAATTTTCTTTGAATTCAAAATATGTTACTCAACTAGCTTTGTGTTGCTTACTAAAGAATAAAACAAATTAAATGAGACCCAAGACGGAGAAAGCAGTAGAAGAATTTCAACCAAAAATAAATCAAACATCTGAGTACAACAAGGAATTCTGAAAAATGAAATGCCAAATACTGCAGCAGACTAGCAGACAGGCACACGGTGTCTCCAATTCTGCAAATAAATGAAAATTATTTATTGAGCACCCTTCACGCCCAGCCGTCGCCATGTCATCAATTGGGGAAGGATTCAACTACTCATGACTTAGTCGGTTACACCACAGTTTAGGTAGACACCTTAACCCTTATGTCTGACCACATAATAATGTCTGATAACGATTTATAATAGTGATTTATAGCCGAATACAATGACATTTGCAATAATCTGTTTGAACAGCCAGAATATGAGAGAGACTTTACGATTTTATTTTTTGTATTAGTAGTCAGACACGATGCTATATAAGTAATGAGCACTACAAGTTTTTATGATCCACTTGGTATTTTATATCTCAAAAATGGTGAATTTATGAAGAAAGTATGGATTTCTTCATAGTTTTATTCCCGCAAAACGACTAGGAAATTGGAGCGGATATCTGATTCACTATTGTTATTCAACAGGACATTTTCTTTACGCCAAGTCAACACAGTTATATCTTCAGTATATGTTCGGGAAGAACATGGATCCACCAACACATATTCCACGATTAATTAATTTAATAGTTGTGCACATGATAATTGAGGAGACGCTAATAAAATCTATGAAATCTTAATAGTCCATTCAATAGAGATATTGACCTAACAAAACTTTCAAAACGGCTGAAATTCTGGATTCAGGAATTCGACAGTATGATGTATCAATTACGCAATTATTTACTATGCCACGGCGCTAAAATCATAGGAAAAATACACAAACTCTCAGAATTGTCATATTTTGAGTTATAACTTCAGAAGTATTGGAGATATTTCTACAGAAACAGTTTCGACTGATTTTGCGAAAAATCATGTCGTCATTTTCCACTTGTAGTCTAACGCCTGGTTGAAAGTGCGCGTGAACGAGAAGTGGCACCAATTTTTAAATCCAAACCACATGAATTGTAGAAATAAACTCCCATCTTTTACATTAGACAAGTTTCGAAGTTCATACAAAATCAATTCATAATAAAATTTGTGTTCAAATATTTCCGAACAAATATCTGTGAGAGAGTACACATTTTCGTTAATGAATTCGCAAAGAATCATTGCCATGTTAATTGCTTGGGCTTTGTGCTCCTCGAGGTGGACATGTAATTCAGGGGTATTTTTCTTGATAAAGAGTAACCATTCGAATTTTTTGGCTACATATTGTACTTTTTGAATCCATAACTTTTAGCTTTCTAAATATTTTACCTAGAAGTTTTCGAGTTTCTACACGTATATATTTGGAGAGGTTCTTGAATCCTGTTTTCTGTTGAATTTTCTTGCGGTTCTGGATTCTTGAGAAATACTAAAATTGTTTACAAGACGTTTTGCTTCTGGCCGGGGGCTTTTTAATGAAAACAATTGAAACTTCTTGTAAACAATTTTAGTATTTCTCAAGAATTCAAAACCCCAAGAAAATTATATATATATATAATATATATCTATATATATATATATATATATATATATATATCTTCTATAGTATTATAAAATTGTAATTGTCTGTTTGTTTGTTTGGTCAAGCATCACGCAAAAACTACTGGACCGATTTTAATGAAACATTTTTTATTTGAAAGCATATGCTCAGACTTGAAAACTGGTATATAATTATTATTGCTTCGATAACGGGAACAGGATATGTAACAATAAAACCACATTCTTCGCAACCAAATGCTACAGAGTACAATTTCTCGGAATAAAGGTCTGATTCAGTCAATTTGTAGAATTCCCTATAACGACGTTTCGACATATTTCTTTGTTCATCTTAGGTTGAAACACAAATATTCTATTTACATTTCTGCTTTCGTAATATACGAATGTTGTTGAGGATGTGTGATTTCGTTGTTTTCCGGAATGGTTTATCTGTCAGGTTTTCATCCTTCATGAATACCATGAATTATTTAGAAAACTTGATTATATGAGCCTTACAGTATTTTTATGGTAACATGTCAAGATCTGTTTCAATTAATAAGTACTATAAACGAAGATAGAGAAGGTTTTCATAAATCTGGCCTAAGTTTTTGATATAATTTCTATTGTTATCATATTTATATATATATATATGTATATGTATATATATATATATATGTATATATATATATATATATATATATATATATATATATATATATATATATATATATATATATATATATATATATATATATATATATATATATATATATATATATATATACAAATTATATTGTTTATTTGATTTACATTTTGTTATGATTTGAGAATTTGGAAATATTTGAAATTTTTTTTTATTATTATTATAATTATATTTTTGCACCGCGTTGGGCGCCAATTGTTATATTATTGATGAATTGAAAATATTTGAATTTTGTTTTTATTATTATATGTTTATTTTAATATTTTTTTTTTAATTTTAAATTTTTTTTATTAATATTTTTCCACCGCTTTGGCGACATTTGTTATGTTTTGATGAATTGAAAAATATAAATTGTTTTTATAATGAAGATAGCTAATTATTTTTGGTACTCTTTGTGAACCAATTTGATATGATATAAATAGATATTTCTGCCCCTGTAATAATAATTGCCAGCGAACGTCACTGTTCTCTCGTCACGCTACCAACAATTATTATTTTCCTCACCACGGCTAAGCTACAGTTGGTACGCCCTTATCTCAAGGTGGCCGGTTCAAGGCAATAGAGACACTGCCACTGCTGGCTACCTTCAGTTTATTGAATGGTCTTTGGTATGTTATTGATCATTGTGAGAAAACAAAACGACAAAATATCAAAAAGCAATTATCTCCTTTATTCAGGAAGACTTAATAATACTTGGCCTACGAGAAATAACTTATACTAGGGTGAATCAAACAAATATTCACGGATAATAATAATAAATCATGGATAGATAAACAGAACCTCACTTTTTCCGTGAGAGTGAAGTTTTCTGTTATTGTTCAAAATAGGGTGACATAAAGTTCTTCGAATGTGAAATATGTTATTTGTGAAATAGTTCAGGACCGGAAGAGCACTATTAAAGTTTTATACCTGGTTGGAACTGTTGGTGTTCTAATTATACCACCTCTCTCCAATCGCTGTCAGGACTGCAATACCATGAATCAGGAAATATATAGATGCGGAAATCAGCATTTGGATCCGTGGATATGTTATCATTAAGGTAATATTGGTTTTGTTTACCAAAATGATGGGATTATTCCAATTTTCTTTTAGTAAAATTTTTGCGTGGCATCCGCTTGGAAATTTATTTTCGATCTTCTTAAGCTTTGTTTTCTATCGCCTAGATACATCTTTTTCTCCTTGTTTTTTCATTTGAATTTTTGAATTCGCGCACTAAATTGTCACTTTTCACTGTTTATATTTATATTGCATAATTTATATATACAATTATTTTTCCACTCCTATCATTATTCACAAATTTCAATAATAATTGCATCTCATTGCTACTCTCCCACAATTTCCAATTTTACACCTGACCATCTATTTCCTGATTGGCTATTTTTATGAAGACATTTGCTGTTCTGTCATTGGCTACTTTTAGTTAGCTACAATTTCATATACTGTATGTTTCAAATTTATAAATGTGTTGATTACTTTTTATTCCTGAAAATTTTGTAAATTTAGACTTTTTGTTGTCTTTTGAGCAATTATGGGTTATAATATTTTTGACAGTGTATGAAATTGATTGTTTTATAGTATTTTGACATTTTTATCTATCCATATTCTACCTAGGCTCACAATATACATAGAATTTCAAAAGTTATTCACAAACAAACTCTTGAAACCATTAACCATCTAGTAATTATTCTTTTTGTGGGTTTTTAGTCTTTTAAAATTTACAACTGGCATAACATAACATAACAACATTCCTAAATTTATATTCAATAATTTTCTATTGGTTAGAAAATTTTGAATATCAATTTCTTTATTTATATTTTTAATTTTACTTTAACTAATACTAATTTTTTCTAATTTCAGAAAACTACTTGCTGAATTCCCACCAGTTAAAAAAAAAAACAAATTCTACAACGACAACAATTGTTTACAACTACTAGTACTACGTTCTTGCGTTCCAGAAAAACTTGACTTGGACTTCTTTTCGGATCAAGAGAGAAAACTTTTCAAGATATCTTCATATATGACATATTATATTTTATGACTATCTTTATACTGATATATATAATTTTTTTAATATGCATTTGATTTTACAATTACTGGTACTGCTTTCAATTATCTGTTTTATTATTTTCCTATCATTTCCTTCAGTTGTTCTTTATATTCATATTGAATTGGATATTTTATTAATTCGAATCTTTCATTTTATTTACTTTTATTTTTGTGTACATAATCTTTCGCTTTTTCATTATTCACACATAATTAACATATTATATTCATTTATAATTTATTAATATACCTTTATTTTAATTATTAATATACCTTCATATTATTTATCAATATACCTTTATCATCATCATCATATTTCTTATAATATACTTCTTTAGTATTATTATTATTATCATACCCACTTTCATTTCTCACATACATTCATTTTATACACAAAATCTTTTTAATCTTCATTTCTTTTCATTTTTCTTCAAAATTCACATCATTTATTATCCATTTCTATATTTTTTCTACTTTATAATCTATATTGTTTTTCCTATACTTTATCTAACTAACCTGTACCAATAATTTTATATCAAGTTTTCTGTTTTTCAGTATTTTTATTGTTATTCAATATTATTGTTTTCTTTCATGAACAATTCACTCATGTGTTGTTTTTGTTTCCTTCAATATTTTCTCTCATTGATATTTTTTTTCTTTACATTTGTTTTTCATCTCATTTTATTTCATTCAAATGTTTCTGAAATCCTACCTATCTATCAAATTTTTTTTTTTTAACTTTTTTCCATTTTTTATTCCTTAACTTACCTATCAAATTTGTTAGCCTACAATTTATTATTCCCTAAATTTTCTTTTTTATTGTTTGTCTCTCCTTCTATGGAATCTTGCTTGTCTTGTAACTACAAGCCTATTTTTTATTTCAAAAATTTTCAATTGAAATTTTTTAAAATTTTCAATTTTTTTTAAATTTTTGTAAAATTTATTCAAATTCTTTCCTATTTTTATATTTAACATTTTACTATACATTATTATTATTATTTCATTTTTTGTATTACTTTGCTTTATTTCGAAAATTCTATTCGCCCTGTAAATGTCATTGATTTGCATTAGTCTTATTTTTTTATTTTTTCCTTTTTCAATTTTTTTTTTTTTTTTTTTACCTTTTTTTTTTTTTTTTTTTTTTTTTTCCCTTTCTCATCTGAAAATTTTTATTATTACATTTATATTATGCATAAGTTCTATTATTTTATTAAACAAACTCTCCCATTCTTTTTCCTTACCATCTCTCAAATCCATTTCTATATTCACCAATATTTAGCCTTACTCGTTGAAATGCCAATTGCCTATGTTCACCCAGTGTTATTAAGAAATGATATTTTTCCTTTACTTGCCCTTACTCTGCCTTGAAATGATATTTTGCCCTTACTTTTCCACTACGTTGCGGTAAATATTAAGAAATAATATTGCCTTTATTCGCCTTTTCCGCCCCACGTTTGGCGCCATTTTGTTATAATTTGATATAACAAATTATTTTGTTCTTATTTCGCCCCACTTTTGGGTGCCATTTGTTATGATTTGAGAATTTGGAAATATATTTTGTCTTTATTATTATTATAATTATATTTTTGCACCGCGTTGGGCGCCAATTGTTATATTATTGATGAATTGAGAAATATTTGAATTTTGTTGTTATTATTATAAGTTATTATTATTCTTATAAATATCCTTTTTGCACCGCGTTGGGCGCTATTTGATATGATATGATGAATTTCCAAATATATATATATATATAAATTGTATAATATAATGAAATTATAATTGAATTTTGTTATTATTATTATTATTAATATTTTTTCACCGCTTTGGCGACATTTGTTATGTTTTGATGAATTAAAAAAATATATAAATTGTTTTTATAATGAAGATAGCTAATTATTTTTGGTACTCTTTGTGAACCAATTTGATATGATATAAATAGATATTTCTGCCCCTGTAATAATAATTGCCAGCGAACGTCACTGTTCTTTCGTCACGCTACCAACAATTATTATTTTCCTCACCACGGCTAAGCTACAGTTGGTACGCCCTTATCTCAAGGTGGCAGGTTCAAGGCAATAGAGACACTGCCACTGCTGGCTAACTTCAGTTTATTGAATGGTCTTTGGTATGTTATTGATCATTGTGAGGAAACAAAACAGCAAAATATCAAAAAGCAATTATCTCCTTTATTCAGGAAGACTTAATAATACCTGGCCTACGAGAAATAACTTATACTAGGGTGAATCTAACAAATATTCACGGATAATAATAATAAATCAGATCATGGATAGATAAACAGAACCTCACTTTTTCCGTGAGAGTGAAGTTTTCTGTTATTGTTCAAAAACGGGTGACATAAAGTTCTTCGAATGTGAAATATGTTATTTGTGAAATAGTTCAGGACCGGAAGAGCACTATTAAAGTTTTATACCTGGTTGGAACTGTTGGTCTTCTAATTATACGATGGATCAGGATGTCTTCTCTCTCCAATCGCTGTCAGGACTGCAATACCATGAATCAGGAACTATATAGATGCGGAAATCAGCATTTGGATCCGTGGATATGTTATCATTAAGGTAATATTGGTTTTGTTTACCAAAATGATGGGATTATTCCAATTTTCTTTTAGTAAAATTTTTGCGTGGCATCCGCTTGGAAATTTATTTTCGATCTTCTTAAGCTTTGTTTTCTATCGCCTAGATACATCTTTTCCTCCTTGTTTTTTCATTTGAATTTTTGAATTCGCGCACTAAATTGTCACTTTCCACAGTTTATATTTATATTGCATAATTTAATTACACAATTATTTTTCCACTCTTATCATTATTTACAAATTTCAATAATAATTGCTTCTGATACCATCTCATTGCTACTCTCCCACAATTTCCAATTTTACACCTGACCATCTATTCCCTGATTGGCTATTTTTATAAAGACATTTGCTGTTCTATCATTGGCTACTTTTAGTTAGCTACAATTTCATATACTGTATGTTCCAAATTTATAAATGTGTTGATTACTTTTTATTCCTGAAAATTTTGTAAATTTAGACTTTTTGTTGTCTTTTGAGCAATTATGGGTTATAATAATTTTGACAGTGTATGAAATTGATTGTTTTATAGTATTTTGACATATTCTACCTAGGCTCACAATATACATAGAATTTCAAAAGTTATTCACAAACAAATTCTTGAAACCATTGACCATCTAGTGATTATTCTTTTTGTGGGTTTTTAGTCTCTTAAAATTTACAACTGGCATAACATAACATAACAATATATATGTGTGTCTGTGAGAAGTATTTGCTAACTAGTTAGGTACTAAACTAGGGATATTGGGATAAGCAGCAATGAAAAAGTAAATTCTTCAAGGTTTATCTAAGCTTTCGGCAATGTTTATTGCCATCAGGAAAAAACTTTGTTGGTTTCAATGATGTTAAACATATTCATCTAACATACAGGAGAGAACATACAGGAGAGAAAAAAACGTAGATCAAGAAATAAAAGAAAATCAAAGACACTACAACCACATTAGCGTTGTTCAAAATTATATAAATATAAATGTGTACTGTGTTGTTACAAGTGAGACTCCACTTTCAGTAGATGTATTCTCCAAACAGTGATTGAATTGGCGAGAACGAGAAAGTTGCAGAGCATGATTCCGAATGTTTATTGAGCAGTTTATGGTTTTAATATAATTTCAACAATTTTAATAGCAAGTTGAAGAAAAACAAAATAGCCTTCTCACTCAACGCAATACTATAAAAGTGCATTTGTTCGGAATGAGTATGTTCATAAAATCAGATGTGGAATCATCTGCGACTGAAAGATAAACTTAAGTCATTATCTTCCATCGTTCAAGATAACCTCTTGGGGGGTATTCATGTTGAAAAGTGAAACATTCTCAATTGTAAATTGAATAGAAATATTTTTGTGAAAATTGAAAAATTCACCACAATGACGAAGTTATTTTTTGTTATATCTAAAGCCACACTGGACATTGAACTACATCTGATATATTAAGAAAGGACCCTAACTCGAGAGAAAAAATCTGAAATTGAAAATGTGCATTTTTATTCAGGTAGTTATTTGATTTTCTATCCAGTCTTAATTGAGGACTCATAAGATAAACGAGGCAAAAAAATTTTCTCACCAGAAATCATTTGCAATATTCACGCAAGAGAGGCATCGCATTCACTAGGTCTTCAATACATTTTTGTCGACGAAATTCTATTTCGCAGTTCCACGATCATCAGGAAGTTAGAAAGGAATAGGAAATACAGTTTCTAGAAGCAATCTCACTTTCCTGATGATCGTGGAAGCGAGAAATAGATTTTCGTCAACAAAAATGTGTTGAAGACCTAGTAAATGCGATGCATCTCTTGCATCAATGTTACAAATGATTTCTGGTGAGTACACTCTTTTGGAAAACATTCTTTTTTGCCTCATTCATCTATATGAGTTCTCAATTGATAGGGGAATGGAAAATCAGATAACTATCTTAATAAAATAGCAAACTTTCAATTTCAGATTTTTTCTCTTGGATTACGGTCCTTTCTCAATATCTATCAGATGTAGTCCAATATCCAGCGTGGCTTTAGCCGAGCCGAAGTAGTTGTTTTATGTGAGATAATACAAAAAATACCTTCATCATTCTCGTGGATTTTTAAATTTTCTGGAGAATCCTTCCATACCATTTTTAATCAAGAATATTTCCCTTTTCAACATAATAGTGCAGTATTGCCAATAGCATAAATTAGGCAGTTACTTCACTATCCTGTTGTTGTATTCTGTAAAGCAGTGTAACAACTATGATTTTTATTTTTTCTAGAGTCATTAGTAATATACCATAAAATTATAAAATACCATAAAATTATAAAATTATTGTTGAAATAACAAGGTGAAATATCAGATCTCTTCCGGTTTACTGTTCTTTGAAAAAGGGTCAACTATGCTTGTTTCTATTATTTTTCACCGGAAAACAAGAATGTTTTCTAAACAATTATAATATGTGAAATGAAGGACAGAAGCAACAAGCATCATGGAATTATTGTTTCAATTTTAATATCGGCAATTTCTTTCCCTTTCACTTTCATGTCGAAAATTATTTTATAAATGTAGGTATGTTTCTGTAACTAATTTAAAATTAATAGCGTTACGAAATTTTACTTTCATCTCTTCTTAGAACTGAGTAGAGTTATTATTATTAATACCCAACCCTATATGCTGTGTGGAATGAGGGTAGGAATTATTCTTATAATATCAAATTGAATTCCTGATAATATCATCGATTTGAGGAAAATATATGACCCATATTATATAAACACATTCAAACACAAAATGAAAAAAAAAAATTATCCAAAATAGAATAATATATATATATATTATATATATACATATATATATATATATATATATATATATATATATATATATATATATATATATATATACAGGGTGTTTCATAATTGAATGCTGATCCTAAAGGGCGATGAACCTTGGATGAAGAGGTACGCATAAAATACATTAATTTGCTTGTCCCTATTCGACTTTTTCTCTTAGTCTTAATTTCACAGTTGTGGTAGCCGAAGAATCTAGGCAATATTTTTATAATTTTGTGGTAACTATTATTCAGTTTTTTTTTTTTTTATGTTCTGGTTCCCACGAAAAGGGATATCCTTAATTTCAGAGAACATCGTGGGAACCAAGGGAAAAAGGTAGGAGTTGGTGTTCTTCTTAAATTTATGGAGGTTGTATACCTCGGGGAACACCTCCCTAGGCAATGAGTTCCAAAGCCTCGATGTTCGTTGGATGAACGAGTCTTTGGAAAGTGATGTTCTGCAGGTCTCCAAAGTGACCACGAAGTGGTGTGATGACTGAACTTGACGGGTTAGTCTCGAAGAGACTGCCAAAGCAGGAACGATTGTTGATATTTCAGAAGAGCATCGCCCATGAAAATATCTATAAAATAGAGACAAATCGCCAACTTTTCTACGGTGTTCCAGACAAGTGAGCGAGTTTGTAAGCGAGGCATCACCGACGAGACGAATTGCCCTTTTTTGAACAGAATCCAATAGCCTCAGGATATGTTTAGGTGCCGCGCTCCAAATATGGGAACAGTATTCCAGGACAGGTCGGATCTGTGCCTTATAGATCATAAGCAGCTGGGTGGATGTGAAATAGCTCTTGGCACGAAACAAAAAACCAAGTTTTTGGGATGCACTTTTGGCAATGGACCTCACGTGATTTTCCCAGGAAAGGTATTGCTGATAGTAATACCAAGCATCGATATGGATGACTTCAGTGGTATGGTTACTCCTGACAAAGTTATGTTAGGCACAGTGAGATCGACTTTTCTAGAGAAAAGACATGCTTGTGTTTTGTTTGCATTGAATTCTACCAAGTTATTAGATCCCCACTCAAGAATTGTTGCTAAGTCCATATTTATATTATTAACATTTCTTCCTCGTTCATTTCTGGTTTCACGGGCTGATATAGGGGCCCTGGAAGAGAAAGCGGTATGGAGGGTACTATCATCGGCAGAGCTGTGTACTGGACATGAAGTTGCTTTCAACAGGTCGTTGATGTGAAGTAGAAATAGTGTTGGTGCGAGAATAGATCCTTGCGGAACACCAGCATTTATGAGTAGAGTGTCAGATGAAACTCCATCGACCACTACATGGAGATACCTGTTTGAGAGAAAACTAGCGAGCAGAGAACACAGCTGAGGGGACAAGCCATAAGACGGAAGCTTGGCGAGGAGTCCCTGGTGCCAAACTCGATCGAACGCCTTGGAGATATCTAATGCCACAGCAAAAAGTTTCTCCATACTTTTCAATAGATAGCTGCCATATATGTGAGACGTAAGCGAGCAGGTCACCAGTTGATCTCTGATGGCGGAAGCCATATTGCCTATCGTTGACAATTCCTGAGTCTTCCAGATATTTCATGAGCTCGATGTTGATGGCTTTTTCCATGACCTTTGAAATAATAGATAGCAGGGCGATAGGTCTGTAGTTGCTAGGTAGGGCTTTTTTGCCTTTTTTAGGGACTGGCTGTACTCTTGCAATTTTCTAATTGGACGGAAATACCCCCAAATTGTAAGAGTGGTTGAACAACTTGCAAAGAACAGGTGTTAGTTCGGGGGCACATTTCTTGAGAACAATCGGCGGGATTCCGTCAGATCCACAGGCTTTGTTGGTGTTGAGACCCAGCAAAATCTTTCTGATAGTACGTCTTTTTTGTAATGAGTACATTTTTTTTGTAATGAGTACGCATAAAAAGCATTTTTTATATTTAAAAACATAACTATAATGAACAAAAAATACCAAAATCAAATTAAGTGTTCGAAATGTCCGCCTCCTGCGAGTATGCATGTTTCAGCCCTCCTCGTCACGTACTCTTTGGAAAATTCCTCATTGCTTCACAGGAATTTATTACGCGGTTTCGCAATTCTTCCTCAGAATTGGTTGACTGTACATCAAAGTCTTAAGATGTCCCCAAAGAAAATAATCAAGACTGTTTAAGTTTGGGGATCCAGCTGGCCATGACTATATATATATATATATATATATATATATATATATATATATATTTATATATATATATTTATATATTATATATATATATATATATATACAGTGTGACCCATTTAAAATGGAACCACCCCTGTAGAATACACATTTTTCAGTCAATCTCGAAATTTTCTTTTTTAATATTAAGCATAAAAAACTGTATTTCGACACAAATTTTCATAACTTTAGTTTCATTTCCACGGCACCCTATGGTTTTTTTTCTTTGTCAAAAACGGCAAAAGTTTATTAGGCAATTTTTGTTTTCAAATTTGACTACACCACTGGATTTGTAGTCGTTATAAATTGAAACCATCAGTTTAAAATATCGGTTAACAACGAAGTTACAACAACTTTGATTTTGGAAACAAAGTATTTGATTATAATTTTTATTTAGATTATGGACATATTTAAAATCTGGCATCACTGCCGATACAAAGTAGAACACCAGTGAATTTGTACAGCGAGAATCCGAAGTCAATAGCTCATTCCGTTCTACAGTTATAACTCCTGAAAGTATGGTAATGTGAGCGATTTGTGGTGTACTAAATCACAGCCTACTATTGATTTAGTACAATACCTATGCCTAATGTATTAGTTCAGCTTTCCTCAAATTATTGATACCTTCTCTAAAAGCTTGTTTTAATTGAGTCTTGCAGAATTCAAAAGGAACATTTTTTGTCCTGCTTTCTGTTTCATTAATCAATAAATAATTTTGATACTTTAAAACTTGATTCGGTTCATTTCGTTTTTATCGGCTATGGAAGACTGCATAACTTGAAAATAAATTTTCAATTTTCTATTTTTTTGGAATACATATATAACCTAAACTTAAATAAATGATTTTAAGGGAATATAATTCTCAAATCCAGTGGCGTAGTCAGATTTTTATTA
>JAFIRS010008563.1:0-16131 GCA_018342105.1 Gonioctena quinquepunctata
AGATCAAATGCTGCCCATTACATCGTGATATTTCCTGAACCCACCAAAGTGAAATCAACTGCAAAAAGAGCGACCTTGTCACCCTCAGGGGTCCTCATTTCATCTAACTACCCATTGGTTGCAGCTTCCAGACCCCAAGAAGTATTTATTCCAACAACAAAGAAACAATAACCGGACAACCCTGACTATTACCAGCAGTGAAAACTCCCAAAGTCATCCAAAAACATCAACACGAACTGACCATCTACAACATACATCTAGACCAAGTACATCGAATCCAGAGGGACCAACAAGAAATCCACCGAATCAACCTGAAAACTTCCACAGGGACCCCAGCTTACCTTTGGACGGTCCCAATATACATCCTATTAGTCGCATTATCAATTATCCTACTGGGTCACTGCCTGAAGACCAAATATTGGAGAGGGAGCCAAATATGCCAACCCACCATGAAAAAGTCGTCCACAAGGAATTCCCAAAAACCACATCCATTTCCAAGGACCACCGATGAAGACGAATGAACAGATCCACCCCATATATGGATCTTTCTGAGAAGAGAGGAGTTACATTCACCTTTTCCACTATGGGAATCGCCAAGTCACCATTTTCGCAACTCAGCATTTCCATGGGAAGCTTGTTGACGTTTTTCCAAGAACTTCATATGATCATTTTTACTTTTCAGACATGATCTTCTCTCATTATAGTATTTAGTCTAGATTTGATTCTTGAATTGTTCAATTCTAAATCTATTTGAATAAAAGTTCTTTTTAGTTGATTCCGGCTCGAGTTATAAAATTCGCGAGAATAATTTGAGGTATTTTGTTCTCATTGTCTGACAGCGTATATTTTTGATTTGACGTCTGTCATCATTTCCCATGAAAAGTGAGAAATGAATCAAAACGGTTTCATTACATTTTATCATTGTGCGAGGAAATGTGTTTATGACCTTAACATAAAAAAATTATCTATAGAATACCACACGAGAGATAAAGTAGAAAATAATTCTCCAGATTTATTTCTCAAACTTGTTGCCATTTGGCAATAGCCACTCGAGCCCTTTGGGTTCTCGTGTATTGCAACAAGTTTTCGAAAATGTGTCGAATTATTTTCACTTCATTCTTCCTCTCTTGTGGTATTACAACTGAATATTAGATCGTTGCTCAGTGGCTTCGATATACTCAATGGTTTCATGAATAATGAGAATTATGACATCCTTGGATTGTCTGGAACTTGGCTACTTGTAGTATATACTCTAATTTCGTTGGAATTCAATCGTATATAATCTCATTAGGGTAGACAGGAATTCTAGAAGAGGAATAATTTTTTTTATTTTCACAACTCAATAAATTATTGATTCGCTTACTCGCAGGTTAGTTCGTTTCTGGAACAACTCTGGATTTAATAGTTGCCTTTCCGGAATTTTTACGTTTTCTCTCAGCCAGCATTCTAACGTGTCTTGATGAATCGGAGGAAACAATACTTACCTTAATACCTGAATATGATCTTATTATATTCGGAGGAGATTTAAATATTAATTTGCTAGCTGATGATCTAATGATTATCGCTGTGATCTCCTCACCAACTTCATCGAGACATTCAACTTCACTTAGTTGGTGAATGAACCTACAAGAACTCTCACAGTCGAATTTGATCGATGTTTTAATAGTGTCAAATCCGCAGTTTTATGTAAATACTCTTATGATTCTATAAAGAGAACAGTAGCTACTAATAAGTATGGCAGGATCTACAGTAAAAACAACTTCAAGAAGTTTTCAGAAATTTGTTTTGTTTCGACTTGGGACCATTTACCATAAATATGTTGGAAAAAGTGGTCTTAGACATCAACGGAATATCAGATCCTTTGGCAGTTAGTTGTAAAATTGACTGTCTAGAAGACAAACTAACCCTATATATCATTGTGACGATTCCAATTTTGATGTTACCCATTTCAATGAACATTTGATAGTTCACAACTGGAGTATTATCTTGGAAATAGAAACTCTGGATGGAATGATTGATCACCTTAATCACGGTTTGATCGCATTCTTTGATATACATGCACCGTACCAAACTATGAGAGCACCTCAACAACCAGTTATTTGGTGTATTCATAATATTGAAGAAATGATAGAACTCAGCTTCCAGCAGGTACAAAAATTGAGAAACTCCGCATTTTGGAAAAGTCATACTTTTTTTAAAAATGAGCAATACTTCGTGAAAAATAGCATATCTCGAACATGTCCTGGGCAGAAAAAGTTCTAAAGGAAGTTACAACACACTTAGATTATTTGACATTATCTGTCAGAAGGCAACGCCATGTCTTCCAGAGCAGCTGAGAAACATTGACAGAATAAACTGTCACTTCAATCAATAACGCATCCAAAAAAACCTGACAAACTCAATCCCTTTGTTGATAAATATGGAAACCGAGTTAACGATCTTGCTTCCTCTTCCAAAAACATATCTTCAGAAACGCTTGATGAATATCTGAATAAAATAAAAAGTTTCGCAGTTGGAACAAAAGGAATCTCCTATAGTGTGATACAATTGCTACAGTCGCCTTCGACCAACACATAACTTTCATTTCCGATACCGCAATGAACATGAACATGTTTTCTCCGAAGTTGAAATACGCCAGAATCATTCCTCTGGTTGAATGTAATTCCCGCACCGAGCTCTCCGACTTTAGGCCTCTAAGAATTCTGCCTTCCCTTTTCAAAGCCCTTAAATCACACCTGTACAATCTGGTTTTTGTACTTCACGTACTGTACAAGATTTCGTACTCCCGCTCTTTTGTCCATCACGGACGATCTTTTCAAGGCAACTAATAATGTTGAAATTTTCTGGTTGGTTTTATTAAATCACAGTAAGGCCTCCGATGAATTGGATAATTCTATACTGTGTCTCTGATTCAATTACTTTGACTTCCCCAATGGAGCTGAAGAATTGATACGGAATAATCGACCCAATAGTACCTAGCGCGTTGTCTTAGAAAGTATTGAGTCCAATCCATCATCGATTGCACGCGGTGTTTCCCAGGGATATATCTTGGATCCACTCCTCTATTCCTTATACATTTTAGATTTTTTCGAAATTTCCTAAAATTCATCACTACGCCGATGATACCCAATACAATGTCTCTTCCAATGCCTTACAACTTAAAGAAATAAATAATAATATAACAAAAAATTGAATGAATTTTACGAGTTTTCCACTGCCCACCATTTACGCCTGAATTTAAGAAACACTCAGATAATGATAATTGGGTCGAACAAAAAAGTGGAAAGTGCTCATGAAGATATGAAAATAAAAATCGAGTGTGATATATGGCCTATAGTCAAAGAATGCAAAAATCTAGGATTGTGGCTCGACTCGACTCGACCAAATATGTGAGCCCTATTTGCCACGCAACCATCAACATTTTCTCACAAACACTTGCTCTCCAAGCACTGAAGCTTTCTTCATACGATTCATTGATAACGTCTCTTTGAAAGAATACAAAACACATGCATTCGATTCTTCCTAGGTATTCGGAAATTTTGTCACATCACTATAGAATTCAATAACTCTGGTTGACTGAAGTTGAACGATCCTCGAAATCTACACCTACTGTTAATTATTCACAAAAAAATTTAAAATGTTTTCAGCACTGAACGACTTCAGAACACGTGATAGACACATTCTTGTCATTCCTTTCCACTTTACTGCAATTGACACAAGATGTTCTTCATACAATGCTGTCAAATTAACCAACCAGTCACCCAATGAATTCTTACTGAACACACTGAGTAGCTTCAAGAAGAGACTTAAACTTTAGCTGACTGATATGTAGTTTTTGTTGTTACGTTTACAGATCCCGTTTCTGAACTATGTTTTGACATGTTGAGTGTCAATAATCAATTAGTTACATAACAATAAAAAACTTCGTCATTGGCTTTGTTTCTCTTTTTGTTATCTGCCTTAGTGGGTAATTTGCGATGATTTTACCATATTCATTCATTTTCCCTTTGTTATTTTTATCGTTTCTGAGCTCGACTTCAGAAACAGCTATAGCGAACACTTCTCCTTCTCATCATTCACCTCCTCTCATATATATGAATTCATACTGTTCTATTTCCATGTGTAGAAATGAATTGATGAATGAAGCCGTTTGTTTATTATTATTATCATGCTGAGTGAAAGAAGACTTCCACGAGTTGAATTGATGAACAGTATTAATTTGTCTACTAATTTATTGTCCAGGAAATTACACTTCATCTTATAACTTCCACAAGAACTATAAACAGTTTTTGAAAAATCGTCTATGAAATGATAGTTTTACATAACCGAAGTTGTGGCATATGTCCTATTTTTGAGACCGGCAGGTTATTATCCAACTGGCATAGCTGGGAAATTGATTTTTATCTTCGCGTGATTCGGTTGTAACTGAGTTTTCCAGTATCAGTCACAAACACTTCATATACATAATAATAACTCTAAAAATGGTCGAACTGTTGGGAGGTATCGACAAAGAGATGAAAGGATTTAACGTGGCAGCAATTTAATTGGGTGGTCTCCCAGAAAAATTCGAAACTTTAGTTACAGCACTAGATGCTCTTCACGACGATGAACTCACTCTAGAATATGTAAAAGGACAATTGATGGATGAGTTCAATAGAAAGTAAGAAAATGACATCGGAAAATATGGAGAAACTGCATTGAAGACGTTCAGCAAACAAAAGAAAGAGACCGCAGGCAGGTTCAATAAGGAATGTTTTATTGGTCAAAAGAAGGGTCATATTCAAAATGACTATAATTTCCGTAAAAAGAATATTGAAAAAACTCAGAAAAATTATAAAATTGCGAAATGTGTCATAGAAGAATTATGTTTCTGTCAAGGTAACCGAAATGCAAGTGAATGGTTCATCGATTTTGATATGATTAATAACAAAGATTTCTTCGTCAATCTAAGGAGGGCCGACGGAAATAAAATTCTTGTTGCGAATGGTCAAAAATGATATGCTCAGGAATTGATTTCAGGAAATGGAGTTCTTAGATATCAAGTCTATGAAACATGTGAAAATATATATGTTACGAACATCTTATATCAGTTAAGAAGCAACCTATTGTCTCTCAAGAGACTTACCGAGAAGAAGTTCAATGTTGTATTCGATCAATAATATTGTTCAGTGGGAGAAAAAATTATTGCGATTAGAATAATTCAAAATGGTAATTGATGATTATGTTTGAGGTCAGGAAGGCGAGCAAATATAACACAAACTGGGCTTGAAAATGGCATCCACGTATAAATGACTAGGTTATAAGAATCTCATAGCTATTGAAAGTATTGTTCCACATGATCTTGCCTCAGGAATAAAAATAGATGATTGTAATAAAATTATGAATTGTGTGAGTTGCGTTGACGGTAAACTGACAAATTCGTCGCTCTCGTTGAGAATAAGTTCGGAGAATATTCAGATTTCATAATGTAGGAGAGTGTTGTGGAGCAGCAGTTCAAGATTTTCTAAGAAAGAAATGTTTTTTTTTCCGAACTACGGTTCCATATTCACCTGGACAAAAAAGCACAACAGAACGTAAAAAACAAACCTCATGTGAAGCAGCGAAGGATATGATGTTTGATGCTAAATTGCCGCATAAATATTGGGGTTGAAGCAGTTGCAACAGCCAATTAATTTCAAAAACTCTTTCCAACAGAAGCTATTGAATGTACCCCATACGAATTGTGGAATTCAGAAAAGTCACGATGGCATCATATCAGAGCTTCTGGTAGTGTTGTCTATCCCTATGTGCCTAAAAAATGAGAACAAAATGGGATGCTCTCGCACAAACAGGAATTTTGGTAGGATATAATGAAACTTCCAATGGTTATAGAGTTCTGAATTCAGAAACTGATGAAATATCAATAAGAAGAATTGTTAATTGTTTGAAGATGAAATTATCACAAGATGAAATCTGAATCTACCAAAATCTTGAATGAAAACGATGAAATAGAAGTTTTTCCAAACAAATGGAAAGAAATGACTGAATAGAAAGAGATAATTGCTGAGAATTATACTCATACTGGAAGTGAAGCGACACATTTGGATGGTGAAGGTTTGCAGTATTTGAGAAGATCTTCGGGAAATAATGAAGGAAAACCTCCTGAGAAAATGAATGGAAATATTACGAATCATTAGTTCTTCATTTTCCAGGCTATCTCATTCAATAACAAATCAAAGTGTGCATCGTGGGGAACAATTACGTCAGTTCAAATCCTACTTGCTCGGAGTTCGAAATGACAGAATGAATAATTTTATATGAAATATAGATCATTTTTGTAGTATAATCTGAATGGAAATATTAGAAATCACTAGTTTTTCATTTTCGAGGCTATCTCATCCAATAACAAATCAGAGTGTGCATCGTGGGGAACAATTACGTCAGTTCAAATCCTACTGGCTCGGAGTTCGAAATGACAAAATACATAATTTTATATTCAATATAGATCATTTTTGTAGTATTACATGAATGGAGATATTACGAATCATTAGTTTTTCATTTTTCAGGCTATCTCATTCAATGACAAATCAAAGTGTGCATCGCGGGGGAGTTCTAAATATATAATTTCATGTGAAATATAGATAATTTTTGTAGTATAAAACACTACGCCATATGTAACAATTGAAGATAATGAGAGATAATGCTTGAAAAAAAATGAAAAATTGAAATGGATAAATGCTATTAAAGATGGAATTGAATCATTCAGGAATAAAGATGTATGGAAGCTAACCGAGTTAACTCCAGACAAAAGGATTATCAAATCTAAATGGATTTTTGAGACAAAAATCAATTCGAATAGTGAGATGATGAGATATAAGGCTCGTTAAGCCGCCAAAGGGTACACCCAAAAATACGGAGAGGGCTATGATAATACTGTCGCTCCGGTGATGAGACAACAACTTTCCGGATACTGTTGTCAATAGCAGCTCTAACAGAGTGAAAATGACAAGTGCCTCTATAACAAAACGAAGGAATAAAGTATAATGTATGTTTGATACAAATCCCCAATTATTTCCAAATAAAAGAAAATATAGGAAAACAGTTGAGGCACTGCTATACCTTTCAACTACAACCTGTTCGGATATATTTCTAGCTGTGCAGGCAGGTAAGTCAGCCATGTAAGAATGATTGGGGTGCAGCCAAGAGGGTAATCGAGTACTTCGAAGGACTGAGTGAAAGTAAACTGAAATTCAGCTCGAATACTAACTTGACTCTGAAGGGATATGTTAATTCTGATTGGGATAGGAAATCTACAGCTGGTTTCATTTCACTACTTGGAAATAATCCCATATTATGGGCTAGTAAGAAGCAATCCTCAATTCAGGTCATCCGCAGAGGTTTAGTATATATCAGCTGCCTCAGTAAGCCAGGAAGTGGTTTGGTCTGGAAGACCTGTATAATATTCCAGAATACCTTGTGAAAATGAACGGTCTTTTGTGAAGACAATCAAGGTTGCAGAAGAAAACTTATCGATGTCAGATTCCACTATCTACAAAATTTGGTTTGGCAGTAATATAACTCAATTCGTTTATTGTGAAACTTTTCATATAACAGTTGATGCTTTTACGAAACCTCTTCCCAAAGAAGAATGTCAACGCTTCGAAACATCAACGGGACTTATCGAAGAATTATCTGTCGAGTATTCAAAACCGCCAGATTACCATTGATTCATTTTTGTTTTTTAAGTGTCGATGTGGTCTGTCAAGATTCGACAATTATAAAATGAGGCTGTTCTTACATTGAAAATGCATAATGAACGTAGACTCATTTTATTGCAAATTTTTATATCCATTTGGGTCGAAGTAGTTCATCAAGCTCTGGGTGGAGTTCTGAGAATAGGAATAGGATTGCATTTCTTTCTTCGATGGCTAAGAACGAGATCCAAAAAACAATATTCTTTTCATAAATTTCATACATAACTCAATATAATTCACATACGAAATTGAAGTTAACCACAGCATCCCCTTCCTAGAATACAAAGAAATAGAAAAACTAGAAGTCAGCATTAACCGAAAACCTACTTCCACAGACACCATCACTTCCTTCGATTTGAACCACCCACACAACCAGAAATTATCTTTTTCCCATAGTTTATTTCACAGAGAATTTAATAATTCTCTTGATGATAATGATTTTGACAATGAACTCAACATTATTAAACAATAATGATTCCCCTTTACCTTCATTTATTTATGTTTTTGAAACAAAGGAACAAATTTCTAAACCGCTATCTGTTATCCCCAGAAAAACCTAATTTGATTTACAGATCATTTCCTTATCTCAACACTTTTTCCCACAAATTATGAAATATTTTCGAGTATGAAATGAGTTTTGAATCCAATGTCTCTATGAAGAGACAATTAGTTGATGTTGAAGACTAAATTAACCCTTGGGATAAGTCTGGTGTTTATCGATTAAATTGTCCCCAATGTCCAGCATCCTATGTGGGAAGAATATATAGAAAATTTTCTGAACGCATATCTGAAGACGTTATAACCTTGAATAAAAATCGTGTTAGGAAAGAATATCGCTTCATTTCATACCTTCATCAATCATTTGATTCAGTGAGGCCACACAAATTCTCCAAAACGAAAAATGTTGAATTTTCACATCAAGGTCATAAAAAAATTAAACCGAACATTTCAGAAATCTTGGAAATCTACGAAGATGTGAAGTCTGGATCCTCAATACGTGTGAACGACCAAATTGAGTTACAATTAATTCATTTAGAAGCTTATCCCTATTCACACCAACGCCATCTTTCCACATCGACAAGTACTTCTTCTCACCTACCTATTGCAGGTCAAATTAATTTTCAGTTATCTGTTTGCTGTTAACAGTGAACCCTTTCAACATCCACTAGAGGGCGCTAATCTTCCATCCACCATGTTGTATTCAGTTAACTGTGAACTCATTAACCAGTTAAATTGTTCAAATCAACCTTCATATTTATTCCCTTTCTGTAACAGAGATATCAGTCACGATGAATATAAAACGATGGGAAGTCGGCGTGTTCCGCCATCTTGGATTGAAATTACAAAAACAATTTTTTTAGAAATATTTTTCGAAGGTTGAACCTACGACAAAAATACCATACCAATTTCAAAAAGACTGAATTCCCCACATTTTTTGTATTAACAAGTCCGATGTGTAACGAGTTACATCGGTGGAAATGTGAATATTTTCAGTAGGCCTACTCCACAGATGTTCTTTCCTTTGCAATTGAATTCTGATCTTATTCCGTAATTTATGTCCCGAAAATATTTCTGTAATTTATTTCTTTTTGATGGTCCTGGTCGGTTGATGTATTCATAATCGTCTTCGTTGCCAGTGTCATACCCTGAACCACTTTCCTCACTGAGAATCTAGGCTTTCATCCATATCATTGACTCATCTTTGTCGTCGCTATCGACGATAACCTCTGGTGCATTCTCGCATGATTCACCATTGCAGAATCCGCATACAACGAAGCACCTGATTCCCTTCTTTTGCTGACACATGCTTAACCGCATCCCTTTTTACAATTGCATGAAATTACATTCAAAAAGGTAGCTGGGGCAGGTTCCTCTGATATTGTTACTGGAGTGAGCCCATTGGTACCAAGTTTCTAGTCCCAGTCGATTGTTTGTTTTTTATTCGACAATATTTTAAGATTTGGGGTAGGTCTTGAATGCATGGTACTGTGCGTCCTTCGGTGATGGTGAAGAAGCTAGGTGGAATTTGCTTTCCACTGTAGATTTTGCGGAACGTTGCAAGCGTACTTCTTCTGAAGTTTCCTCTTCCCAGTTGCCACCATTCAAAGCAACAAGAAAGTGGGCTCCAGCGTCTGGTTTGGCATTCTCACCTTTGAAGGTGCCAACGACGGCATTGAGCGATCTGGTTTTTCTGCAAGTGTTTTTTCCTCAGTTCAAAAGGGATTATGTGTCACATCCGCTAACCGAATGTGGAAACTTTGGCTGCTTCTCTCACTTTTAAACTATTCGCGGAATACACACTTCAAGCAGTTTTTTCTCTTCCTGTTGTGCGAAAGTAGATGTTGATTGTTTTGGATGATCATACTACTGTCGGCCAAACAGAAAATCGACCGCCAACGATAAAAACAGCATTGAATAATGAACAGAAAGAAATCGCTGTGTTGACAATCACGAGATCAGCATCCTTTTCAGACTGCTTTACAGTAAAAGCAGCTCATTTAAATTTTTTGTCTGCATCGAAATCAGACGGGATTCATATCATTCATTGGCCAAAAATAGTTTTTGAGAAACTTGAACCGGCATTGTCTAAGCGAAAAAAACTTCCGCAGACATCTGCTTCTTCGTATGTTTCTTGTCACCATCAGATCAATATCCATCGAAAACACTGACTGCATTTGAAAGTGATTTTGTATATAACAAACGTATATATTGAACGTACTCCTCAGACATTGACTAGGAAAAATCATAATAATGCCAAACAATTTTATGTAAAAGATACCGCTCATCGACAACATTGATTTTTTTATCTCCGAGTTATAAAATCATTTCACAGTGGCAGTAAAAAAAAATTATACGCAACAAGAAAAATCACTTCAATTTGAAGAAGATTTCGCTATGTAATGTTATTCTGAAACGATTGAGTTGGACGATTGTTTGGAAGATTGTTCTCGTTTCCGCCGTTACAAATCAAAGTTACAAAATATAGGAATTAAAAAAAATTAGGGACTTTAGTTCTATTCAAACTTTTTATCGTCGTAGGGAAAAACAATTTTTTGTGCCTTTATTCAAAGATGGCGGACCGCGACGATTCCCCTACTTGAATTTTTATTTGATCTGGAACTTACCAACATATATCAGAATCCCTTCTATCCCATCTTATCTAGGGTGGTGGCCTTTTTCAGTCCCCATTGACTGGATTATTCGTCACAAGAAAAATGTATGGCAAGCATGTCTGAAGCATCGTCGACATCGATACCACAAGTGGTCAGGGTGCGTGAAGTTGGGATACGTTAAAAAGTAACACAGGCACTCGGTCTTGAAGTTTTATGTGTGTTTTACAAGATATTGATGTATCGTAAAGAAAAACACTTCCATTGGGGAGATATAAACAGTTCATTCTCAATATTGATTATAAATGAAGTGATAATATAATCTTCTGGCTTCTCAAAATTCATAGAAAATATATTAATTTTATGAAAACAAAAAAATACACATGGATGAACAATTGGCATAAGAGCGGTTTTGAGCATTCGCCCAGAAATTGGGAAGATTAGGATCCTTGATTATCCCTCTGAGGTGACACGCTTATGACGGTGCAAATAACAATGCAACGTATTTAGAAAAACGACTCCAAGAACGTTCGGAAATGAAATAACTAATAAAAAACCTTTTTGAAGACTAACTTTTATTCGAGGTATAAAATAAGTTTAAGTCATCACTGACAATGATTTAATTATTTTTTGTTGAATCATTTGGTTTCAAGAACCTTGTCGCGCGATGTGTTCATAAAAGTAGGTACCAATTAATTTCACTAGACAATGATTGGTTAGTGAGTAACAACTTGTCGAAGTATTAATTTTATTTCAATTCAAGCGACAAGTTTTTGAAACCAAATAATTCAACAAAAAATAATCAAATCATTGTCAGTGATGACATCGAACCATAATCACCAAATTCGTCCGTTATCTTGGAGCCGGAATTTTGAATTCATGAATTTAGGCAGAAATTTCCCAATCTCCGACCCCGAAAACCCCAACATACCAATTTTGACAATAATTACAAATTTCGTCCGACATTTTTTGAGCCGCCATTTCATTTTTTCTTTAAGAAAAAATACATAGTGCATTTTTACCTGCACCTGCAAATTTCAAATCAATAGGACGAGTAGAATTCGGTCAAAATCCACTTGCAAGATCTGACCCTAACTAACCAACTAACAAGGAAAACTAAATGAGAGCTTCCTTACATATCTACATACAAATATAAAATGTAAGTTAATATGAAGCATGCAAAAAAGCTTCGAGTTTGTACTATTTAGTGATTTCTGAGGCATTTTTCCGAAATCCATCAAGGCGTTGCCGTTTTTCAAAGGTCCATGAAGCATTATCACCATTGAATTAGAGCCACCTCACAAAAACCAGCAAAGTTCTTGAATATCGCTCGAATAATTCGATATGTCACATTCTCATAAACTATTACAGATGAAAATATCCATTCCAATATTGAAATTATTATCTTCGTCAATTCTCAACTTGGTCGTATGGGGTCGGCTTTAGAATAGCCCCATGGTAAATCCTGCCTGTCGTAAGAGGCGACTAAAAGGATAACCGTAGGTGGAAGATGGTCTCATCGCCAGGTGAAATACCACCATATCGACTTTGTGTGCTGTGAAATGGACCATTCCATGTTTCAGTGTTCGGTCGATACTTTCCGGTCTCCCTCTTTCCTTTTCCCCAATTCCTTCTTTATTTTCAGGTAATAGTAATAATGATGAACAATAGTAATAATGATGAAGTCTCCTAGAGTAAAACACTCCGGAAGTAAAATACCTCTCCATTCGGATTTCCGGGCGAGAGGTACTCGAGGGGACTCAACATTAAAATTAATTTTGCAACATCCGCGGACTCAACCAAGAACATCAATGACGTCCACCATCACCTACAGACGGAAAAACCGGATATTCTGGCTCTAACAGAAACACAAGTAAACTCGTCCACCAACAAGGTCCATATGCTTTGTCCTGGTTACGAACTCCATTCTCGATTCAGGTTCAAAGGTGGAGTTGGCCTTTACGCCAGGCTAACCTTTCATGCCAGCGTGAAGAGAGTTTGGAACCGAAAGACTTTGATGTGATGTGGTTCAAGCTATCTGATACCAAACTGACTAAGTTCCTCTGCTGCCTTTATCTATCACCTAATGAACCTTCATATAACGATCTCTTTGAGTTTTATCACTCAAACTGGACTACATTCAGGAGAACCATCCAACAGCTGAAACCATAATCATGGGAGATTTTAATGTACATAACGCTGCCTGGCTCAAATTCTTAACAAAACAGATGATGCAGGTCGTCAAGCCGAGGCCTTCGCCATCACTCATGGCCTAGAACAACTGGTCGAGCTACCAACCCGCATCCCTGATGTCAACAACCAGTCTGCCAATACACTAGATCTTTTCCTCACCACCAATCCTGACCCGTATAGAATAGAAGTTTGTGCCCCACTTGGAAACTCTGACCACCCTCATCTCCACAACATGCTCTTTCCATTTACCATCGAGCTGCACAATACCACCCGTCTCATGTGGCATTACAATTCGGCCGACTGGGAAGGTCTTCGTATGTTTTCTCAGCGTTTCCATGGAAGAGAGTTTGTTTCTCTTCAGTAGATCCAACACGATGTGCTGAGACAATTTCTGAAATCATCATGTTGGGGATGCAAACTTACATACCGAATACCGAAAGAAGAACATCATCCGATAAGACCTGGTTTAACAGAAACTGCTCTAGAGCTGTGGTTCCAAACAGGCAGCATACCATCGATGGCTAAAAAATCGGGCCCTGAGACCAGAGCAGCATATGTCGAGGCTAGAGGCATATGTAAAGAGACAATAGAAAGCTCAAAAGATGCCCACAAAGCCAAAATAAGATCAAAATTTGCTGGAATGTCCTAACGGATCCCGTTCATATTGGTCTTTCCCAAAGCTGTGGGAAGAAATTTCACTTCCAGCTCATTTCCTCCCCTAACCAAAGAAGATGGAACACTAGCAACGACTGCCCAGGAAAAGCCAATATCTTTGCGCACCTATTTGCTGGAAATTCCACTCTGGATTCATCGGGAAAACAACCCCGAACATTACACCTATTGACAGTCACATGCCCGAGATCACCTTTCGCCAACGTACTATCAGAAAGATTTTGCTGGGTCTCAACACCAACAAAGCCTGTGGATCTGACGGAATCCGCCGATTGTTCTCAAGAAATGTGCCCCGAACTAACACCTGTTCTTTGCAAGTTGTTCAACCACTCTTACAATTTGGGGGTATTTCCGTCCAATTGGAAAATTGCAAGAGTACAGCCAGTCCTAAAAGGCAAAGAGGCCCTACCTAGCAACTACAGACCTATCGCACTGCTATCTATTATTTCAAAGGTCATGGAAAAAAACCATCAACATCGAGCTCATGAAATATCTGGAAGACTCAGGAATTGTCAACGATAGGCAATATGGCTTCCGCCATCAGAGATCAACTGGTGACCTGCTCGCTTACGTCTCACATATATGGCAGCTATCTATTGAAAAGCATGGAGAAACTTTAGCTGTGGCATTGGATATCTCCAAGGCGTTCGATCGAGTTTGGCACCAGGGACTCCTCCCAAGCTTCCGTCTTATGGCTTGCCCCTCAGCTGTGTTCTCTGCTTGCTAGTTTTTTCTCAAACAGGTCTCTCCATGTAGTGGTCGATGGAGTTTCATCTGACACTCTACTCATAAATGCTGGTGTTCCGCAAGGATCCATTCTCGCACCAACACTATTTCTACTTCACATCAACGACCTGTTGAAAGCAACTTCATGTCCAGTACACAGCTTTGCCGATGATAGTACCCTCCATACCGCTTTCTCTTCCAGGGCCCCTATATCAGCCCGTGAAACCAGAAATGAACGAGGAAGAAATGTTAATAATATAAATATGGACTTGGCAACAATTCTCGAATGGGGATCTAATAACTTGGTGGAATTCAATGCAAACAAAACACAAGCATGTCTTTTCTCTAGAAAAGCCGATCTCACTGTGCCTAACATAACTTTGTCAGGAGTAACCATACCACTGAAGCCATCCATATCGATGCTTGGTATTACTATCAGCAATAACCTTTCCTGGGAAAATCACGTGAGGTCCATTGCCAAAAGTGCATCCCAAAAACTTGGTTTTCTGTTTCGTGCCAAGAGCTATTTCACCCCAGTCAGCTGCTTATGATCTATAAGGCACAGATCCGACCTGTCCTGGAATACTGTTCCCATATTTGGAGTGCGGCACCTAAACATATCCTGAGGCTATTGGATTCTGTCCAAAAAAGGGCAATTCGTCTCGTCGGTGATGCCTCGCTTACAAACTCGCTCACTTGTCTGGAACACCGTAGAAAAGTTGGCGATTTGTCTCTATTTTATAGATATTTTCATGGGCGATGCTCTTCTGAAATATCAACAATCGTTCCTGCTTTGGCAGTCTCTTCGAGATTAACCCGTCAAGTTCGGTCATCACACCCCTTCGTGGTCACTTTGGAAACCTGCAGAACATCACTTTCCAAAGACTCGTTCATCCAACGAACAACGAGGCTTTGGAACTCATTGCCCTAGGGAGGTGTTCCCCGAGGCATACAACCTTCAGAAATTTAAGAAGAACACCAACTCCTAATTTCTTTCCCTAGGTTCCCACGATGTTCTCTGAACATTACAGGATATCCCTTTTCGTGGGAACAAGAACATATAAAAAAAAAAAAAAAAAAAAAAAATTCTCAGTATTAATTGTAGTCTTAGGAAAATTGTATGCGAAGTTTTTATATATATATATATATAATATATATATATATATATATATATATATATATATATATATATATATATATATATATATATATATATATATATATATATATATATATATATATATTAACATATAAACCTCAAATTTCTAATATATATATATATATATATATATATATTGCTACGTTTTGATAATTTAGAAATATATATTTTTTATTATTATTATAATTAATTAGTATATTTTTGCACTGCGTTGGGCGCCACTTGTTATGTTTTGATGGATTGGAAATATTATATATATATTGTTTTTGTATATTGAAATTGCTAATTATTTTTGGTTATTTTTTGTGAGCCAAATTGATATGATATAAATAGATATTTCTGCCCCTGTATTGTATGCTGTAATAATAATTGCCAGCGAACGTCACTGTTTTCTTGTCACGCTACCAACAATTATTATTGTCCTCACCACGGCTAAACTACAGTTGGTACGCCCTTATCTCAAGGTGGCCGGTTCAAAGCAATAGAGCCACTTGCCACTGCTGGCTAACTTCAGTTTATTGAATGGTCTTTGGTATGT
>JAFIRS010008564.1:0-16121 GCA_018342105.1 Gonioctena quinquepunctata
CTTTTTTAAAATTGTTATTTATATTTCAAAAAGGAAAATATAGGAAATATAATAGAAGAACTAAACGAAAAAGAACAAATATGTTTCATCTCAAAATGTAATTAAAACAAAACAAGTAAATGAAACATTTGAAAATGGCATACTTCCCTAGCACTCGCCTTTTTTGCCAAAAAACCCAGCCCTCCTTACTAGACAAAGTCAGAAGTACACCCCTCTGTTTTTGGAATTCCCCTAGCGATTATTCGAACCTAACCTATTTATTGAAATTAAATTTCAGAATCTTCCCTCCGAAACCCCAAGCAATGTACTTTGGGCATTAATATTATCTGAAAAACCCCGTGGGAAAAAAATTTTGCTTCGATACGGGTAAATGGTTTTCTGAAGATTGTGAAAATTGTGAAGAACCACGGTTGCCAAAACTATTTTTTTCATATAATTCAACACGAGAGCATTCCTTCGAAGAATTCTCCACCTTCGGATAAAATTCCCAAAAGCATTTTCAATTGTTTGTCGTGCCGGGACAATCTATAATTGAAGATTCCCTTTTTATCATCCAAATTTTTTTGGAGATGGGTTTTTCATAATTTCAAGTGCAGAAAAAAAGATGCATTGCACAAAGAAATGATCTTTTTTTAACTTACAATCTGGTAAATTATTGGGAGAGGGAAATCTAAAAATGTATTCAGTACGCCTTCCCAAACCCCACTTTTTTGAATACCGTAGCACGGGGTTTTGATCCATTCCCAACACCCCCCAAAGTAAACCTATAATAGGCATCACATGCTGCCATCAAAACCAAAATGAGGTTTTGTATTATTGAAAAATTCGCTTCCAGAATTGGGAGGAGCTCGGATGGTTATATGTTTGCCATCTATCGCCCCCAAACAATTGGGGATTCCATCTTCCGTGGTATCCCTTCAAAATATTCATCCATTGCTCTCTAGATGGTGGAGGTAGTTGTGTGGGAGATGAAGTATTCCACAAAACTGAACAAGCTTTTTGCACAATTACATGAACAGTAGCCAGACCCACTTCGTACATCCAAGTAATTTCTTGCATGGAGCCACAAGCTGCGAAATAACTGAAAAAAAATATTCTAATTTAACTTTGCATTGGATATATTACTGAATGGTCATTGCCAATCGATGATCTTGGGTGGGGTGATATTTTTCCAATGATGGTCCCACTAATCCAAGGAGAATGTCGTACACTTCATCCGCATATATTTGAAGAACTGATTAGAATTTGCCTCCAAGGTTCTCATGTCTTTGAAATACTATAGCAAAAAATCCATTGCGATCCCCATTCCATATTCATAGGCCTCACTTCAAATCTTCGCGCTCATTCCTTTTTTTTTCATCACAATTAAGGTGCTGAGACACACTTGCAAAGCCTACTGAAACACTTTCTCTTTTTTTATTCAACTCCATATAACAAAATGTACCAATTTCAACAATGCTCAAGATTTAATATCTACCATAAAATAAAACTGAGCTAACTGTCACTAGTGACACTTGTCATGTTTTTCTTAAAGTAATTTCTAAATTTAAATCTGTTGTATAAAGCAGGTTCAGTATATAATTATTCTTACGCTTATTGCTATTCTCATTCCTATTGCTATTGCTAAATCGAAGTTGACTAAATACCTACATGGTAGAAACTTTTGAAGCATATAACATCCTATCGAGGTATTTCAATCAATCATTTCTCTCAGACACTTCATGGTATATGTAAAATGTTTGAATTCTTGGAAGCGCACTTGTTCTGATATTGAAAATACTTATAGAAAAACATAAGAAATTTCGAATCCCCGGCGAAATTTTTTTATGGTTTAACCGATTTATCAAAATTTCTACTATTCGTTCTGCGGATATATTTCCATTGAATCAATTGAAATTCGGGTCCATAGAGAGAAATTCATTCAACTCTAATGAAAAAAAAAAACAATGTATTTTAATTCCACTCATTTTTTATGGAATCAATGCACATTTTTCATTGATTGTCACAGCGGTAAAATAGTAAATTTTCAACTGGCAACTCAACTCATGTATAAAAAATCGCATATGCCACTGTGCAATTGTCAGTTTGACAGCGGCCAAAGTTAGCTGCAACTTTTATAGTGACAAATGCACTAGTGGTTTCTTCACTAATTCATTTGTTTATCAATTATCGCGGTGTTCGTTGTCAAAATGAATGAAGTTTGCATTGATATTGAGACGGTGTGACCCCGGGTCTTTTTAGATTATATAAATTCCTAGATCTTGGGTGGTAGGGGAAGTGTTCTTTTCAAAAAACAAAAAAAGCTAGCATTATGAATTTTTTGGGAAAAAACATCAACAACGTCTGAGGATAGAAATATCATTCAGGGGGAACATCCCCAGGTTTTAAAAATCACCTGTACTTCCGGGGTTTTCCAAAGACAATAAGTAAAATTCCTTCAGTTTTTTCCCCCCGCCACGGGTTATGGAATTGTTAAAAAACGAAAAAAAATTTACATGTGGAAAAAGGTGAAAATCAAAAAGGTATGGGTCTATCCCCCGGGGGGTAACTTTGTATTAACGAAATTCACACTCCCTCCCATCTCCCAATCTTTTTTTTCCCCTAACAATTTTCATCTAAATTGAAATACACACTTCATTGATGAATCGACTCAAATATCAATCTTAGGAACAGAAAGGAAAATCTTGGAACATTATAGAGAGGGGGATATTAAACTCAACAAAAACAATCCCTTTATTTTTCCCCAATATTTTCTGCTGAAATACTTCCAAATCATAAGAAACTTCATTGATCAAAAAATCAAAAAAATTTTAACGCGGGTAGGAAAAACGAAATCTTGGGCTTTAAAAAGCGTAGGAGTGCCCAAAACTTCTACGTTCCCCCCAAAAAATTTTAATAATGTCTACCCTTTTTTTCCCCCCCCCAAATGAAAAAATTCTTTCCAATAAAACTGATAAAAAGAATGTCCGAGTGGGGGAAAAACCCAAAACGGGGAAAAATTAAAACCAATCTAGAATTTTACCCTATGGGGGTGCCTTCCTTTTTCCCCTCCCCGCTCTTCCTATAATATTTTCTCTAACCCCAAAATATCAAATAAAAAATCCCTTTCCTCCCTCAAAAAGTTTGCTTTTCACCCCCTTTCCGAGCTTGGGGGTTGAATAAATTTTTAAAAAAAAAGGGGGTTTTCAAAAGGTAAAAAAACCAAAGTTTAGGGCAAAAATTTGGGGATATCCGTATTTATTCGGGGGGAAAACTGGTTTTTTAACTGCAACAGATATCTTAGACCATTTTTTTGCAAGTTTCGTTCCCCCCCCCTTCGTAAATTGGGAAAAAAAAATTTTAAAAAATTTCCCGGGATTTTTTTGGGGCCCAAAAATTGGTTTCCCCCTTTTGGATTTTTTAATTTAAAGGGGTTTTTTTTTCCCTTTTTTTTTCCTTTTTTTTTATAATTTTTTTCCCCTTAATTTTTTCCCTTTTTTTTTTTTTAAAACTTTTTTTTCTGATAAAAATTTTTTTAATTTTTCCCCTTTTTTCCCAAAATTTTTTTTTTTTTTTTCCTTCCCCCATTTTTTTTTATTTTTCCCCTCCCCTTTTTTTAAATATTTTCCCCCCCCCTTTTTTTGTTTAATTTTTTTACCCAAACCTTTTTTTTTTTTTTCCCTCCCCCTTTTTTTCCTCCTTTTTTAATTTTTTTCCCCCTTTTTTCTCCTCTTCCCTTCCTTCTCCCTTCCCTATTAAAACCTCTAAAATTTTTTTTTATATATATATTTTTTTTTTTTTTTTTTTCTTTTTTTTTTTTATTTATATATTTAATATTTTTATATATATATATATTATATTTTTTATATATATATTATATATATATATATATATATTTTATATATATATATATTATATATATATTTATATATATATTATATATATATATTTATGGGTTTTCCCTTTTTTTTTCTTTGAAAATATATATATATATATTATTTTTAAATAAAATATATATTTATATATTAATATATATATATATATATTATATAATATAAATATATATATATTTTAAAAAATTTTTATATAAAATATATATTATATTTTTGGTAACAAAAAAACCACTTCTTCTTTCCGAGACCCCCGGGGGTTTCTCCTCATTTTTGAGTTGCCATAAGGGGTTTGGATTTTTTTTTGTGTTTTTTACACACGGAACTATTTTCCCAAATTTCCCCCTTCGCCCCCCATGGGGGGTTTTGGGTTTTATATATATATGAATATATATATATATATATTTTTATATATATATATATTTTTTATATTTTTTAATCCTCGGGGGGTATATTTTTGAGGGATTTTATAATTTGGGAAAAAATAAATAAAAAATTTCCCTTTTTGGGGGGAAATGTTTAAAAAGGGAAATTTTATTTTATATATATATATATATATATATATATATATATATATATATATTTATATATATTATATATATATATATTTTATTATTATATATTTTAATATATTATATATATATATATATATATATTATTATATTATATAAATTTTTTATATATATTATTTAAAAATTTTTTTGGGGGGGGGCCACCCCCTTCTTCTTTTCCCCCGGGCCCCGTTTCTCCTTTTGGGGGTTTCCCTTTAAATTCGGTTATTCTTTTTTCCCTTTAAAACAGGGAAATTTTACCCAGCTCATATAATAATACCCCGGGGTTTTATATTTTGGTTTTAAAAAATAATTAAAAAAAAATTTTTTAAAAAAAAAATGTTTAAAAAGGAAATTTTTAATATATATTTTTTTCCCGGGGGAAAAAAAATTCACTTTTTCCCCTTTCCCCAGCCCCCAAAAAATTTGGGGTCTTCAAAAGGTTTTTCCATAAGTTCGGGTTTTTTTTTGTGTTTTTTCAAAAGGCTATAAACCCCCAAAAGGGTTTATTTTTTGGGCCCCATGGGGGCCCAAAAAATATATATATATATATATATATTGGGGGTTTTATTTTTTGGGCAACATTTTTTTTTTTTCCCCAAATCCTCCCCAAAACTTTAATTTAAAAAAAAAAATTTTTTTTAGCTTTTGAACCCCTTTTTTTCCAATTTTTTTAAACCCCCTGCTAGAAAATTTTTTTTAATTTTACCCAAAAATTTTAAAAAAACTTTAAAAAAAATAGTTTTTTTTATACTTTTTCCCCTTCCCCCCCCAAAAAAAATTTTTTTTTTGGGGAAATTTTGATTTAGTTTTTTTTTGGGGATTTTCTAAAAAAAAACCCATTGCGTGGGGGTTTTTAAAAACCCCCAAAGGGTTCGGCAAAAAATTCTTTAAAAATTTTTAATTTTTTTTTGATAATTAATTAAGTCCTCAAAAAAAATTTTTTGAAAAAAATTTTTTTAAAAAATTCATATCGTTACCCCAAACTAAAGGGGGCCCTGAACATTTTAAGAAAAGGATCGGGTTTTTAAAAAAGAAAATGAAGAATTATAATGACTCATTTTTTACATAAATAAAAAGTCTAACATGAATAATCTATCTGTGAAAAATCTTAAAATTTTTTTTTTTAAAGTTTTAAACTCCAGAAAGTAGTCATCGTTTTGGAATAACTGATTCAAAACATTTTTTCTGCCAAAAAAAATTTAAAAAAAAACAATAAAAAAAAAAAGTTCATTAAATTTTTTTTAACCCCTTTAATTTCCCTAAAAAAAAAATTTTTTAAAAAAAAAAATTGTTTTTTTTTTTTTTAAGTTTTAAGTGGCTGAAAAAGCTAAAAACCCTTTGAGCAAAAAAAATATCTCAGAAAATTTGGGGGCCCCCAAATTTTTTTTAAAAAACCCCAAAAGTTTACCCCAAAAGAACCGATTTACTGCTTTTTTTTAAAAAAAAATTTTCCCCAAAAGACTTTTTTTCGCCAAAAACCCCTTGGGTTACAAATTCGACCCAATGGTTTTTTTTTAAAAAAATTGTCCCTTTAAAACCCCTGGGGGAAAAAATTTCCCAAAAAAAAATTTTTTTGGGGGGGGGGCCCGGAAGGAAAAACTTTAAAACTCACAATTTTTTTTTAATGGATAAAATTAAAAAATTCCCCCTAGCAGGGGGTTTAAAATTTAAAAAAGGAACCCCAAAAGTCAAAATTTGTCTCATCGGGGGTTTAAACATGTTTAAAAAAAAAGGGTTTAATTTTTTAAACCCTTTTTAAAAATTTTGTTAAGAAAAAAAAAGGTTTGTTACCCCCCAAGTATTTTGATGAAAGGTTTTTCCTTTTTGATTTTCCATCAAACCCCAAAAGGGGGGATGAAAAAAATTTTGGAAAAAAAAAGAAAAAAAAATTTCAGGATGTTTTTTTTTCCCCAAAAAGGTTGAAATTTTTTTCCCCCTTCACTGTCATCCGACCCCAAAAGCGCCCCGAAGATATAAAAAGGGGTGATTGTTCTTAAACCCTTTTTCCCCTGGAAAAAATTTGGGATTTTTCCTTTTTTTTGGGGGACATATATAAAATTTTTATAAATATATATATATATATATATATATATATATATATAAAAATATATATATATTTTAAAAAAAAATTTAGTGGACATAGCCCCCCAGAGAAAAAGTTAACCGTGCCCGTGTTTGGGCTTTTGGGGTTTTCATCGGTCGGTGGGAGGAATGAAACACTTGGGAAAAAAAGAAAAAACCCCGAGCCCCCAAACAAAAACCAGCCCCCCATATATATATATATATATATATATATATATTATATATATATATATATATATATATATATATATATTTTTATATATATTATATATATATATATATATATATATATATATATATATAATAAAAAAAATGTAAATTTTTTTCCGGTGTGCGTGCATTTTCCCCATCTATCAAATGCTCAATTTTAAATTTCCTTTTTCCCCCCCCGTTTTCATTATACAGAGTTGCCATTTTTGGATTTTCTTGTGCCCTTTCTCACCACTTCCAAATTTGCGATCTACTTGGGGAAAAAGGGAATTCCCCTTATATATATATATATATATATAAATATATATATATATATATATATTTTTTTCCTTATATATATTATATATATAAGCAGTGGGGAAAAACCCGGGGGCTTCGGGGGAAGCACAAATTTTTGAAATTTAAAAAAAAAACTCTTCCAATTTTCGTTGGACAAACCCTTTAAAATTTTTTTTGGGTTTCTAAGGGTAAATTTTGGTGGCTGTTTTTAAAAAAAATTTTTGAAAAACGTAAAATTTTTTAAACTTTTTGGAAAGGTAATTAAAACCCTTTTAAAACAAATTTTTTAAAAATTATTTCATCAACCCCCCTCTTTTCCTTTGATAAATTTCAAAATTTTAAAAGTTTTTCATAATTAACACGGCTGAAAACCCCCGTTTTTCCTTAAAATTTTATTATTTAAATTTTTTATATATATAAAATATATATTATATGTATGAAAAATGATCTTCAAAAATTTTTTTGGGGGAAAGAATAATTTATAATTTGATTTTGCAAATAATAAAAAAATTTATGGTATTAAAAAAAAATGAAAACCCTTTTTGGGGTTTTTTGGGGTTTAAATTGGAATTAGTAAAATTTTAAAAAAGCTTGCATAAAATTTTACATATTTGACAAATGAAAAGTTAAACGAAGTGACAAAGGGTTCCTAGAAAGTAACTCCCCAAAAAAAAAAATTTTTGGGGGAAAAAAAAAATTTTTTTTTTTTTTTCCCCAAAAAACTGGGGAAACCCCCAAAAATACTTTTTTTTTTTAAAAATTTTTTGGGTTTTTTTTAAAAATTCCCCTTTAAAAAATCTTTTTTTTTTCAAAAATTTTTGTTGAGATGGTTTAAACTAATTTACAAATTTATAAAGTCAATTATTTTGTTGAAAAAAAAATTTTTTCCTGTGGTTAAAGTGAAAAACAATACTGGAGAATTTGGGAAATTTTTAAAATTTGTCCAAAAAATTTAAAAAACCCCCCCTATAATTCTAATTCTGTTGTTTATGTATCATTCCAAAAACTCTATCATTCTCGGCTCTTTTTTGTCATAGGGAATAATTTTTTAAAAAAAAATTTTTTTTTTACGGGTTTTTGCAGTTACCTTGGTTTTTTTAAAAATTATTTCAAATTAGATTTGAAAAAGGGGTTTGTGGACAATTCTCCAAATATCTATTGATGCAATGATCGGATGACAAATGAAACAAAAAAAAAAACGATTTGGAACCATTTTTGAAATTTTTAAAAAAAAACCCCCAAAAGGGTTTTTGTTTTATGAACGTTTTTTTTATTTTTTTTATTTAATGCAAAAAAATTTGCCAGAAAAACTATTTAATTTTAAAAATTGGGAAACATTCCAGCGTGGCTTTTAGCCGGGAAAGTGGTTGTTTTCTGCTAGAACACAAAAAATAATTAATTTTTTTTAACGTGGATTTTTCTTCCCCAGAAAAATCTTTCTATTCAATATTCAATTGAGAATTTTTCCCCTTTTTTCAACATGATACCACGGGGTTTCTTGAACGATGGAAGATAATGACTAAAGTTTATCTTTCAGTCGCAGATGATTCCACATCTGATTTATGAACATCCTTTCATTTTTAAAAACAAATCAATTGGGTTGACTTTTCAAAATACGTTTGCGTTTTGTTTCATCTGTTTACAAAAAACTCTTTTGAAACTTATTGCAAAATGATAATTTGGTACCCAATTTATAAAATTTTTAGAAATATTCAAAATTCCAAATTGTATCCTCAGATGGTTTTAAGAAATTAAACAGTCTAATTGAGTGAATTTAAAAAAAAAATAAAAATCAATTAATAGTGATATCACATTTGTCATAAATTTTTCAAGATTATATTGAGTTCCATCCTCCTAATTTCTTTTTTTTTTCTTCTCGGGTTAAGTGCTGTTCTTCTTCAACACAGAGGAATTTATGTCATCTTTATACCTAAATTGATTGTGTCATTACCCGGGGGTTGAACTGGGAATTTGAGGTTGGTTCATTCATTTGGGGATTTACACAAATTAATTTCTTGATATCTCCTTTGATTCGACATCCCTCAAATTCGTTTTTTTCTATAATTTTTCGAAATTTTATTGTAATTTGGTTTTTTTGCTCGAAAAACTCCTTTTTTTAAACACCTCATTCTAAAAGAACTCTTTGTTTCTCTTTAATTCCAAAGTCCATATCAACTTATCATTAAAAAATGAACTTAAAAGGTTTTTTAGTTTGGGATTAGGATAAAATTTTTGAAGAAAAATATTGGGTTTTCTCACCAACCGAACTATAATAAATTTATCAAAGAGCTCTGTAAAAAATGAGTTTACAGAACCCTGATGAAGAACTTTGAAGTTCTAAGGTTGGCGAAAAGCAATTGTTTTTCTTTAATAACATGATTTAATAAAAACCGTTTAAGAACATATCTGGGATCCCAAACTTACCATTTATAAATGAACTTAAGACTCTTGCAGGATTAGGGTGTCGAAATTTTTTTCCAATCAATCCCCTAATAGTATCCTGATGTTTTGCTTGAATTTTTTTTTATTTCAAAATTTTTTTTTCCCCCAAAAGTACCTTTTCAAAATCTTTTATTGTTTTCGTTTTCAACATTTAAGCTGAATTTCAACTCCATCCCCACTCCAATTTTAACGGCTTGAGACTTCTAATATGGAAAACTGATTGGAATGAAATTTTCCTATATTTTAGATATACATTATCCTAAAATCGAATTTGGGGTTGATACATTACAGATAAAAAAATTTATTTGTGATTACACTTGTTACAATATATTTGCAGTTTATATTTTATTTTAAAATGTTCATATATGTGAATGGGTTCTGCCCTCACCGGGTTTCGACATTTTACCGAGTTTTTCCCAAAAATTGCTTTTTTCAATTATTTTAATTTTAATCCCAATTTGAAAAGTGTGTTTTTCTTTTCAAAACTTTTTTCAAACTGCTATTTCAACGACATTTTTTCCTTTTTTAAGTTTCATAAATTTAACAAAACGGTTTGGAATCAGGGCTCATTCCTGAAATATCAGTTTGATTCCCGAAATTTTTTATTTGAAAAAAATAATGACTTTTTACAAAATTTATTTTTTCAACTTTTTTATTCAACTAAAATTTCAATATTTAGGATTTAACATACTCACCCATTCAAAATAACACCTCAACTTCAACAACTCAATTCCCAACGCCCATTCAATTTTCAAGATTATATTTTTTAAATTCGAATTTCATCCCTTTTTTCAAAACCTAACTTTCAAATTACACCTACCTACAACCTTCAATTTTTGACAGATGGCTTTCAATATTCAACTTACAACAATTTTCCATATTCAACTTTTTCAACATTAAACTTCATGTTTCATCCTTTAAATTCAACTCTGATTATTTAAAATTCAATTGTAAGATCCAATTTCTGATATTCAGCCGCAATAATGAACATTGGTATCGACGAGAAGAAATTTTCCATGTTCCACTAACGAAATGACTGCTCGCTGCGCGAAACAAAATAAACTTGTTGGTAGTAGCCACAGAGTCGTGTGTACGTAAGTAAGTGGGCGTGGTAAAAGAAAAATAAAATGTGGCAACACCGCTCTCACACACCTCACGAACTTTCGGACACTATGGTACTAATTTTGCACTAATGACAACTCTTTACACATTACTTGTACACACAACATTGTGGCTCAGGTAGCCGTAGTGTGGAACATCAATATATCTTGTCAAACGGGGTGTACTTAAGAAATAAAAATAGCTAAATATTTCTTAGAAAGAGCACTACCTCCACCTAGTATATTATCAAATGTGCCACAAGTTCGGAATATGCTTGGGTTGCCATAGTGTAGCTGATACCTGTATGTGTGTGTGTGTGTGTGTATATATGTGTATATATATATATGTATATATATATGTGTATATATGTATATATATCGCTTTACTAATGTTCGTTTATTAATTTTATCTTTAGCGTAAACTTATTATATTGGTATATTTAATTTATATTATGAGTAGATATATCGTTCTTCACTAACACTTATTTGCAATCATTTATTTCAGGACTATAGGTATATATTTTAATGTTTTATTTTATTACCGGTAATTATTCCTCATATTATATTTTCCTCTTGTGATCACTAATACCCGATATTAATCCTCTCTTCATATGATATTATGCTATTAGTATATTTTATTGAATTTTCCTGGTTATTGTTTATACATACGATCTATACATTGGTTTCTACATATTACTCATTATTCATCACATTCATTATACACTTCACTCGTTTGCTCCGGAAGCAACCCCGTTGAGCCAGACTTCATTATACACTTTACTCGTCTGCTCCGGAAGCAACCCCGTTGAGCCAGACTTCATTATACACTTCACTCGTCTGCTCCGGAATAAACCCCGTTGAGCCAGACTTCATTATACACTTCACTCGTCTGCTCCGGAATAAACCCCGTTGAGCCAGACTTCATTATACACTTCACTCGTCTGCTCCGGAAGCAACCCCGTTGAGCCAGACTTCATTATACACTTCACTCGTCTGCTCCGGAAGCAACCCCGTTGAGCCAGATTTCATTATACACTTCACTCGTCTGCTCCGGAATAAATCCCGTTGAGCCAGACTTCATTATACACTTCACTCGTCTGCTCCGGAAGCAACCCCGTTGAGCCAGACATCATTATACACTTCACTCGTCTGCTCCGGAAGCAACCCCGTTGAGCCAGACTTCATTATACACTTCACTCCTCTGCTCCGGAATAAACCCCGTTGAGCCACATCATTATACACTTCACTCGTCTGCTCCGGAGCAACCCGTTGAGCCAGACTTCATTATACACTTCACTCGTCTGCTCCGGAAGCAACCCCGTTGAGCCAGACTTCATTATACACTTCACTCGTCTGCTCCGGAAGCAACCCCGTTGAGCCAGACTTCATTATACACTTCACTCGTCTGCTCCGGAAGCAACCCCGTTGAGCCAGACTTCATTATACACTTCACTCGTCTGCTCCGGAAGCAACCCCGTTGAGCCAGACTTCATTATACACTTCACTCGTCTGCTCCGGAAGCAACCCCGTTGAGCCAGACTTCATTATACATTTCACTCGTCTGCTCTGGAATAAACCCGTTGAGCCAGACTTCATTACACACTTTATTCGTCTGCTCCGAAATAAATATAATACAGACCGATTTACAATGAAGGTTATATCTCAACTGAAAGGCAAGAACCGGAAAGAAAAGGGCATCTCAATAGAATTTGCGTGTGATTTTGAAAGAAGTCAGGGATGAAATAAATATTTACCTTAATAATTTACTAAAGTATATTTCTTTCAGCTATTTAATGTTTTAATCAGAAATAAATCCTGAACACCTAGTTTGACGTAAGACTAATACATTTATCTTCCTAGGCACTGGCAACACAATAAGGGGAGTCTCTCTTTCAAGATGGAATCAACGACACCAATCCACTTACCTCTCGAGAGTCCGGGTCCGTAACTATTTAAATCAAATATGCCTTGAGTCTTAAGTATGCGTTCTGTTGTTCATATCAGTTAGATGAAAGTTCTAAGAACAAATACATAATCATTCGTTTTATATTCCTCTCAAATCAGTACAATTAGAATTGATGGAGTCAGCTTTCTTTAGTTCGTAACTTCGTAACTTCGAGTAAAGTCTTGGTTTTGTAAACCTTTTAAACACAACTGTGAAATAGTGGAACTGAGTATGTTTATCTGGTCCCAACGTTACTTCTTGCCATAAATAAATTATCCCGGTTTTACCACTTGCCAACACCCTTAAGCTGAAAAAGTGATCGGGAAAGTAACGGTTTGTTTCATGGGTGCATCCAAAACGATTCCAAGCTGGTCACTAGGCTTATGTCAGAACAAACCCATGGTTGTGGCCATTTAAACATACTAGAGGATTATTCTCACACGTTGTCGGGAGGAAATTCTATAGGAATTTGGTTAAGGTCCAAGACTAATTAAGTATTACACAGTCTCTCTCATTGAATGTTGGAAATTCAAGAAAAAAAACCTCTTATCAGGAAATTTAAAGATTAAAGTAAGTTAGGAAGGAATTAGATATTGAAATCGTCTCTTAATGAACAGAAATTGGATGATAGACTTGAGGAACGTATCTCTTAGCCAGTAAATGGAATCACGTCATTATAAACTAGAAATCACCAAGATATAGTTGTCCGGAGTTGCCTAAAGCAATCGATCGTATCACGATTTCACTATACCATAGCTAAATTGAGAAATGTTCGAGATGAGTAGGTATGTAGTGCTACAATGTTACTCTCTGCAAAGTCTTGGATCCCGGCTTTACGCATATATAAAAACTCTATATAAATAGAACGTGCTGTAAAGAGTGGCCAAGGATGGTAACGGGTTGTCTAGTATGTATGCACACAAAACAATCTCCGACCGGTCACTAGGTCCAATTGAGTCTAGCAACTCCTTGGTTGGGTACTGGAGATGTACTATAGTCGTCATTATTTCAATTGGCGATGACAGATCTATGAATATACCCACGAAATATACCGGCAATGTATTTTGGGGATCAAACAATTTTAGAAGGACAGATATATTCCTGTCCCTCGTCCATCTAGTCCAAATTTCATCACTTGAGAAACACTTTACATTATTGTATCAAATAAGATTCTAAACCAGAGACGATTTCCTAATAAGCTGAACTCTTATAACTGTCAATATTGTCTTGTGAGACATGTCAAGTCTTTAATCGTTGAATTGTTTTCAAACAAGTTGAGATTGTAACTCTTGGCTTTAATATATGTATTTATTTACCCTTTGTCTTTTATTTCTCTTCAGCTGAACAGAACTTTGTATCCTAAAGAACAAAAAAAAAATATACACAACGTGGGAAAATTGAGGGTCTCTCCTTTCAAGAGGCTCTCTATATAAGGCTGTGTGCCGAAAAAAAAAAGCTATACTAGGCTATCTTCTCAGATTAGATGGATTGCAGATCCTGCTACCTGAGAAGTGGCGCTGACTGTCTAGACGATCACAACAACAAAAAAAAAGAGAAGGTAAAAAAAAAAAAGAAGGTTGAAAAAAAAATGAAAGTCGACCAGAAAATTTACCAATCAGATATGACCGGGGTGGGTTCGGTTACAATATGTTTCCTAATTTCTTATTCATTAAATTGTCCTGCCGAATTACACTCGATGTTTGTATTTATATCGGGCAAATTTGTGTTGTTCGAATTCTAAATTGTTTTCTTCAGCAATTTGACTCAAGAAATGTCAACCTAAAAACGCTCCATCTTCGGTGTCGCGTTTTCAATAGTTTTTCTTGTCTAATAGCTAGGCAACAGTTTCTCATTAAACAACCCAAATTTACCCGATAAAATACAAACCTCTCGAACAATTATAAGTGGAAAATATATCTTCTTACAATTGCGTATATATATATATATATAGTTGTACACGGTAGCTTGTGAAGCCCACCAAATGAACGGGTCGCTCTTGAACCCGCACTTTCCTGAATGGGCGAAGAGTATATTCCAGTGCAATGACATCCTTCCATCATATTCCGTCGAAGCACACTCAGAGGGGTAACAATTCTCAATATTTAAAAAAATTTATACTCCTTTGAAACGTTGTAGAGCCAATTATTCTTTCACTACGCTATGAATCCCAAACGTATATTGCCTATATTGAAACGGCCTCTGTGTGTCCCGGCGGCGTTGCCTCTACTGGCTCGCGCGTTTTTCAGTTCAAAATATTCATTAGGGATTTCAAATCAGTGAGCGTGCGGTGACTTGCAGAAATGTCCAGCAGACGAAAACAGATTTTGGCGATGACCCTTCAAAATTATAACTTGAGAAAAGGCAAAAAGGTGAGCACATAATTCATATTCAGTATAATGTTTATGTTCAATAATAAGCAACTCGCTTTGAAGTTGATGAATATACTTTTTTTGTATTATCAGCTTGATTATCGTATGAGAAAACCTGATAGCTCCATAAATGTGGATTTTTCGTCAGGTTCAGGTGATGAAGTTGAATTTTCCGATCTGAGTAGCTGCGAGATGAGTAATACCGAAATGAAAATGATCCCGGTTATATGGAAATATCTGCAGAGAAACTAAGAAGTATTAAAAAGTCTATCAGTAGGCTCACACCATGGAACATCGAGTGAGATATCGACTTTTCAGCTCTAGAAGAATATAATTCTGAATCAGGAAAACTCTCGTATCTGGAGAGACTAGATATGTGAGAATTATGAAGTTTTTCATATAAACCTCTGCGTATCCTCATTCCATCCTCAGAGGGGGGTGGGGGAGAGAAAAGGTGTGAAAGTTTTGAAGTGAGAGTCGAGAAAATTGATATGTGGGCTTATCTTTTCAAATAAAAATAACAAATTTCAGGATTTTTTAAAATTCAACACTAAAGGTTAAAGTGAGGGTTGAAAGTTTGTATAGGAGTACCGTTATTTTTTTCAAGTGAGTTCAGGAAAATTGTAATTATAGGTATTTGTTACAAATATATAAATACGTGTTCCAGTGTTTTCCGAAATTTAACCCCTATAGGGGGTTGAAAATTTATATGGTTGTTTCGTTACTTTTCAAGTTGAGATCATAAAAATTGAATTCCTTACAAATGAAGACATACATATTTCAGTGTTCAGTGTATGGGTGGATAAACACTCCCAAGTATGCAATAAAAATAAACGAATAGCACAGCAGTTCTTTAAGAAAATATATTCTTATTTACGAAACTAAAATAGCTGAATGAATTAATTGTTGGAAAGATAGATTGACCAAAGATAACTATGGGATGGCCACATTAGTCAAAGGTCAAGGCATTTAGAAACGGACACACGATTCCTTCAAGTTTGGAACAAGAAGAATTGTTGTAATTTTCCCCCGTTGATAAATTCAAAAATATAACATGAATTCTGATAATTTTATCCAGTTTCAAATGTTATTTGGAAATATTCTCATCAAATATCATTCGTGCTAGAGGATTTATCGTAAAATCTCTGAGATTTTCCTCAAGCATTTCCTCTAGGAATTTAACCGTGCAATTTGCGGCCAGATAATAAGACCGCAAATCGCAGTCAGTAAAATTTCAGTAAAATACTTTCTCGAAAATTTCAAAAAAAAAA
>JAFIRS010008565.1:0-16118 GCA_018342105.1 Gonioctena quinquepunctata
GAGAAGGATCTTTATTTAGAAACCTATCGAGGTGGAGATTTCGGAGTGTTTCTTTCGTCACTAGGTACCGCCAGTTAAAGTTTATCTTTACCGGCGTACCTATAGGTGTTACAAGATCGATGATGGTTTGTTTACGTTGTGTCTCACTTCAGCCAGAGTTCTTGCACCTTGGCTGGTTGACTACTCCGTACTGATGAGGGCCAAGAAGCCTGAAACCGGTATGCGGATTGTTAGGTGAACACGACATAAATTAAACATAATCGAGCTTATCAGAAAGAAACATTTGCATTCAATGTCCATTGATATTTTATGGAAGTATGCATGGATTTTCAGGTGAATATCATTCAATGTTCTGTGTATTTGCCAGGAAAGTAGTTGTTTTTCACCTGAGATCTACCATTTTCTGGTTCAATTTTATATTGAATCCTTTTGTGAAGAAAACCGTTTAATTGATTCATTCCACTTCACATGGCACTTTTCTTCACTATATGCTAGACGGGCTTGCAATTCCTACTGAGAGGGATCTTTATTTAGAAACCTATCGAGGGGGGAGATTTTCGGAGTGTTTCTTTTCGTCACTAGGTACCGCCAGTTAAAGTTTATCTTTCCGGCGTACCTATAGGTGTTACAAGATCGATGATGGTTTGTTTGAAAAATCGAGCTTATCAGAAAGAAACATTTGCATTCAATGTCCATTGATATTTTATGGAAGTTGCACCTTTGGCTGGTTGACTACTCCGTACTGATGAGGGCCAAGAAGCCTGAAACCGGTATGCGGATTGTTAGGTGAACACGACATAAATTAAACATAATCGAGCTTATCAGAAAGAAACATTTGCATTCAATGTCCATTGATATTTTATGGAAGTATGCATGGATTTTCAGGTGAATATCATTCAATGTTCTGCGTGGTATTTGCCAGGAAAGTAGTTGTTTTTCACCTGAGATCTACCATTTTCTGGTTCAATTTTATATTGAATCCTTTATGTGAAGAAAACCGTTTAATTCGATTTTTCTATTCATTCCACTTCACATGGCACTTTTCTTTCAGTTCTGAGAGATTGAAAAAAGTTCGAGAAAGTGAAGCCACGTACTAAATTTGAAAAAAGCTTCCTCCCATAATATAAGGAAACCTGATATAAAACTGCCGAACGAGGAAGATTTCTTGAAAGGCTGATCGGAGGAAGCACATAGTAAATAAAAATTCCACCTACCACCAGAAAATAAATCCTTGGAAGGAGTGCAGGTGAGCTGTCAGTGAGATCCCTGAAACACGTCCACGGGACTGGAAACGTCAACAGAAACGCAACTACAAGGTATTCAATAGCTGAACTCACCTAAGTGCAACTTTTCACATAAAACCAAGAACTTTAAGTGTTCTAAACCACTGGTTTTTTGTCTTGGGCTGATAAGATAATACGTTCAAACTCTCTTCATCAAATTTTCATTATCACAAACATCAAACTGCACAATTTTTTTGTCATTGTTTTGCTAATATAAGGTAGCTATCGCAGAATAGGGTATATTTGAGTTTTCATTGAATAGAGTCAACTACTTTGATCATTCTCTGCAAACCTGTGTTCATTTTTCAATTTCTAACTTTACTTTTCTCCACTGAACATCTTTTATGATCGATTCGATAGTGCCATAGCCGGCAACAGCGATTACAGGAACCTGCTACTGAAGAAGGAGTCATAAATGTTCATAGGCATACCTGACTGAGCTGGGCTAAGGTAAAAAGGGTTTTGAAAAAGAAAAAGGTAACATTACATAGCCGGAGGTGTTTTTCATTTGTTATGATAGGTTTCAGAAATATAATCTATGAAATGAATTTAAAAAAATATACAAATCAAAATCATATAAACAACCCATCATAACAATATATATATATATATATATATATAAAACGTTATTGGATCAGTATCAACATATATTTTGCATTGCGACTACTCACGAACGAATTGTTGAAACACCCAACAAATAATAATAATGTTACAAAAAGGGAAAAGGTGGGTGAGAAGGGGGAGGAAGTGAAAGAACAGTTGGTTTTGAAATTACAAAATAATAATAATGTTCAACAAAAAGGGAACCTTGTAGATTCTGCAAATCATGTTATTTTCTCCAAACGACATAAATTCATAAAATTTTACCATTGAAATTTCATCCTTAAAGTTGACTTTTTTAACTGAAGAAAAAAAGGAGGAGGGTCTCGAATCGACGCGTTTAATTTTTTTTATGTATGACCACGCATAACTTTTTACAAATTGGTCTGATTTTAATGATTTTTTTAATGGATATGGTTTAACTCAAAGTTGGTCCCATTCGAATTTGAAAAAAAAAACACTCCTAAGGCTAGGCAAATGAGAGATGATTGTTGGTTAACCCACTGAATTTTCACTTGTTAACCGATTCTACCACGCATAACTTTGTTCTGGGTTATCCAATTTAGATGATTCTTTTTTTATTGTATGTGAAGGCTCATTTCATCAAAGATCTGAAAAAGATGTTCTTAATATTGAACATGTTCCCATGAATGAAAATATAGCCGATATTTCAACGAAAACGTTGCTAAAACAAACATTCGAATATTTTCGTGAAAAGTTTAATGTTTCTTGAAGTTTTTAATAATTTTGTATTTTATGTATTTACCTATTTATACAAATCGAAACAGGCAATATATGCCTAGTTACTTGGATAGGATAACAAATAACTTGAATATAATTCATATGTAGTATATAAAGTACACAAATACATGAGGTGAGTTACATTAGTAGGTCAGTGGTAGAATTCTATGATATACTGAAAGACATGGGTCCGCAGGGAAGTAGATGATAGGAGGTATTCTCTAGATGGAAGTCTGATAACAATAATCTGCTATCATTTTGCGGAAACTTGCAACAGTGGTAATCCAATCGAGATTCAGCATCAATCCAATACTGTTTGCTAATTCTAACATTATTACTAGGGGATCGCGTGGGTTGTTAAGATTAGAAGGGATACGAAACAACAAATGTGTGCGCGTATTTCTCGAGGGTACATTAATTGGTATCAATGATAGTATTTGGGGGGAATTAATTTGGTTATTGAGAATTTTGTACAGGAATATCATTGTGTTCTGTTTTCTCCTGTTCTCCAAGGATACTAATGAAAATTCTTCTCTCAGCTCACTTGATCTTACAGAAAGAGAGTCGGGCCTCCTATGATGTTTTTTGAAATACAGAAATCTGAGAAATGTATCTTGTATACATAAAATTATGTCCAAATTAGTTCGCGGTTCTCCACACCAAATTATCGAGGTATATTCTAGCTTAGGAAGAATCAAAGTATTATAAAGCATTTTCATAGTTTATATATCTGTGAAATTTGATGATTGTCTCTGCCAACATACGGTTGACAGATTTTGCAACATTTGAAATATGCTCACTAAATGGTAACTTATCACTATATGTTATAAGTCTCTCACAACATTTTGCCGTCTCAAAAAATCAGCGCCTATCATATAGTCAAAGATTATGGAGTTCTTTGAGCGAGTTATTGACATTACACTGCACTTTGTTGAATTGAAGTAAAGTTTATTTTCTTGGCTCCAGTGGAATACATTTATCATACCTTTTTGTAGTGCTACACAATCTCTAACTGTATACATTTTTTTGTATATTTCAAAGTCATCTGCGAATACAGAACATTAAGAAGATCGAACTACTAGCGGTAGATCATTCATGAAGAGAACGAATAATAGTTGTCCAAGATTGGACCCTTGTGGCACCCCGGAATCAACAAGGTGTTTTTCAGATATGTACCCGTTATATTTGACAAGAAAGTCTGTATTTTTCAGATAGCTACTGAATAACTCTAAATAATCCTTCAGTAATCCATAGTTGTTCATTTTCTCCAGAAGAAGATCATGATCAGTTTGTGATTTTTCCCTCAGGCTGTCGTTGGCATCATAAACAAATTGAAAGATATTAGACTGCTGATTTTTTGTTGACGAAGCCGTGTTGGCAATCCGTCAGAGAGGTTTCGATATGTGCGTAAAGTTTACTATACAGTGCGCGTCAAAATTATGGAACAAATTCGATATTTCACAAGCCATGTACTTTTGACAAAAATCCTGAAATAGGTCGATTTTTATTTTAAAATGCCGATTTTTTTATGTATATTCCAAAGAGGTTATGTCACTGGTTTTGACATGGTGACGTAATCGGTAATTTTTTTGAATTGGAATAGATGTCTTGTGATACCCCATCTGAAAGGCTTTTCAATACTGCATTCAATGATAATAATTAATTAGTTATTTTTTTACAGGGTGAACAAAAATTAATATTTTATTTCAATAACAGAATTTATATCCAACAAAATAGAACAGATGAATCCACCAGTCTCTTGACAAAAAGCAAATCTACGGACATATTCCTCTTGCACATTGCGAATAACATCCGGAGTAATTCTGTTAATTTCGATCCTAATTCGATTTTTCAACTATTGTAGATTTTGCGGCCTATCTACATAGACCTTCGATTTCAGATAACCCCACAAGAAAAAATCCAGGGGCGTAAGATCTGGAGATCTTGGGGGCCACTATATCGGTCCGCGTCTACCAATCCACCTCCTAGGAAAACAGTTATTCAAAAACTCGCGAACATCACGTGCATAGTGCGGGGGTGCACCATCTTGTTGCAACCAAATACTTTCATTTGGTGAATTAGGATTGTTGGCGTTTGGAAAAATATCGGCAAGGCTAGGTATGAGTTCATTTCTTAATAATTCCAAGTAACGCTCCCCTGTGAGATTTCCTTCGGAAAAATACGGGCCAATAATCCTGTCGTTTATTATCACTTCCCAAACATTGACTTTCTGAGGGTATTGAGTATGCCCGTCCATCATCCAGTGAGGATTATCCCTACTCCAATATCTGCAATTCTGACGATTTACTGAACCATTTAGGCAAAACGTCTTCTCATCGGAAAACAGAATTTGTTTTATAAAACGTGGATTGCGGTTACACAAATCCTGCATTATTCCACAGAACTCCACACGGCGATCGGGATCATCATCATTGAGTTGTTGATGTAGCTGTACTTTGTATGGATGGTACTTTTCTGCTTTTAGAATACGTAATACAGAACTTTGGGATATGTCAAGGTCTGCTGCAATTTGTCGTGAAGTATTGTGAGGATTATTCTCTACACCCAATAGAACATCAAGTTTCATGTTTTCTTCTATTTTAGGACGCATTCGGAATATGTTTGACATGACCAGTTTTTCTAAATTTTTTCCCAATCTTACTGACTGTTGAACGACTGATCGGTCTATTTGGATACTTCGCATTGAACAAGTCGCATACCTCTTGCTGAATTCTGGTTCTATCTCCGCATCCAATAAAAATTAAAATTTCTATGCGTTGGGTTTCACTTAAAGTAGTCATAGTTTACTTTTAGAACCTTTTCACTTGGAATTTGTGAAGAATATTTGTTGATATTTCAACTGACATTTATTTGACACTAACTTGCCTATTATGGCATTAATTTGTGATTGTCTTTTGTTTCCATTTTAGACTAGGAAATAGCTAACTATTAATATTTGGAAAGGATCCATTTGTGTAGTAGAGCACTGACTCACTAGTCTGCCAGGGCAGTCTAAGGGATTAGAGCCTTGGCTCGAAAAAGTAAAATTTTGCTTTTTTTAACACGCTTTTATTATCTTTACTTGTAACTAAATAACTCACAATGTAATAAAATCTTGGAAGTAAATATTCACCCACTTCCAATCTTCCGAATAATCTGAAATTTGTCACACATATCAAAGACCGATGACAATACAAGAATTTCATAATCATAATGTAATAATTATAAAAATATATTTTTCCAAACGCCAACAGTCCTAACTCACCAAATGAAAGTATTTGGTTGCAACAAGATGGTGCACCTCCGCACTATGCACGTGATGTTCGCGAGTTTTTGAATAACTGTTTTCCTAGGAGGTGGATTGGTAGACGCGGACCGATAGAGTGGCCCCTACTATCTCCAGATCTTACGCCCCTGCATTTTTTCTTGTGGGGTTATTTGAAATGGAAGGTCTTTGTAGATAGGCCGCAAAATCTACAAGAGTTGAAAAATCGAATTAGGATCGAAATTAACAGAATTACTCCGGAAGTTTTTCGCAATGTGCAAGAGGAATGTGTCCGTAGATTTGCTTATTGTCAAGAGACTGATGGATGGCATTTCGAACATATTATTTAACTGTTCTATTTTGTTGGATATAAAGTTATTCTCTTATTGAAATAAAATATTAATTTTTGTTAACCCTGTAAAAAAATATCTAATTAATTATTATCATTGAATGCAGTATTGAAATGCCTTTCAGATGAGGTATCACAAGACATCTATTCCAATTTAAAAAAATTACCGATTACGTTACCATGTCAAAACCAGTGACATAACCTCTTTAGAATATACATAAAAAAATCGGCATTTTAAAATAAAAATCGACCTATTTTAGGATTTTTGTCAAAAGTGCATGGCTTGCGACATATCGAATTTGTTCCATAAATTTGACGCGCACTGTATAGAATTTGTTCGAATAATTCAGAGGGTGCGCACAATAGAGCAATACCCCGGTAATTTTCGATTTTATTTTTGGAGCCTGACTTATGTATTGGAGTACATATAGATATATAGTCTTCCATTCATCAGGAAAGCAGGATGTTTTGACAATAAGATTGAATATGTGTAATAACGGCTTTCTTAGAAATTCCCCGCAGCCTTTCAGAATATACTGTGGAATATTGTCTATACCAGCTGAGTTCTTCAGTTTCATTTTTTTTAACCCGTCGTTATAGTGGTTTTTCAGTTATTGCTTTCAATATGAAGGTATTATTGGTAATATTTATCTTATCTTCGCATTTCACAATATAGGATGATTTTTCATCAGTATATGTTGATACAAAATATTCGGCAAATTTCTCAACTGTTTCGTTCTCGTTTAATGATTGATTATTGAAGGTGAGTTTTTCCACACTACTATGATTCGCCCTTTTTTTGCTAGGAAATTCCAAAAACTATTCAAATCTGATTTTATATTAGTTTCCAGTTCTCCTATATACTTTCTATTTTCCCTTCTGATAAATTTTCAATCGTTTTCCTATTATTCTCTATTGATTTTCATGAAATTCAGAAATAAATCTCATTTTCCTAAGGTTGTTCTTTCCTTTCGACATACTTTTTATTTCCATTGTGAACCAACATGGAAATTCTTCAATTTTTCTACTCGTGATGATGAATTTGGGAATACAATCATCAAATATATTGTTAATGAGTTTATAGAATTTGTCAAGTGATACATTAGGATCATTTGAAGTTGAGTTTCGAATTCAAATGTTCATATGTATAAGGTTCCCCTTTTTTTCTACTAATATTGATTTTGATATCCAAGGCAATTTCCCTCTTTTACCATTGGAATCTTTTCTCTCAGAACTTGGCAATCATCATTATATCTTTCTGAGACCATTACTAAATCTTATATTCTACCTTGTGAATTCCTTATATTATTCACGAGTGAAAAAGATGCCATTACGATATATTTTGAAGTGCGGGAATTTAAAATTGAGAAGGGGTGTTGAATATATCGACTTACAATTTTAATAGAGATAAATCTTCTTCACTCTGTATATGGTATTTATGATGAGTGTGATTGACATTGTCGACTAAAGCATAATAAATACTTTTATCCAGTATATAATTCATCAGAAGCTAATAAAGGGTGTATAAGAATTGTTTGCCAACGGAAGCGGTTCAATGGATTTTATCTGTATTGAGACCTCCCTCTTTCTTTAGTGAACCACCCAGTATGAATGTCATTGGTGTGGTTGCAGTTGTGAACAAAAAGTTTGAAAGCTTTCGTCAAAAAACATATATAGTTAACTAAAGATAGAGTAATCGCAAAATTCCATAATTCAAATATATACGCTATTCAAAACATGCAACTATCTGGTTGATTGTTTTTCCATAAGATGAGATCCATGATCCTTTATGTTCTAACTCATAATCAATACGTTCTTGTTAAGCTCTTCACAAAATATGAATTTTCTCACATTTCAATTTCTTATGTTATATCTTCTCTTTCCCTTTTCTAGATTTTGTGAATGTACCCATTTTCTCGATTCGTACACGTCCTCATAAGATTCCCCCAACTTTTATGTACTTGTATTTCCATAGTAGGTTTCATGCCCCAACCAAGTCTATAAATATGAATCGAAAAACACCTTCACAGAATTAAATATCGACTGTCGTTATGTAACTCAAAAAACATGATTATGCACGTGTTGATAATCAACGATATAATGCATCATGTTGCATTATTTGGGTAAACCACCTGCTTTCTGACATTACGCGCCATAACTCATCACAGTTTACGTATTTTGCGACTTGCAGACAAATAGGTGAGCAACGCATAGTTGCAAGGTGCAACCTACTTTGGGATGCCAGGAATTTTGTGGCTTTTGAACTCACTTTTGATGGTATTTATTCGGTCTGTGGATTCTGCTGTATAATTTATTGGCTCGTGATAAAAGTGAAAAGACTGATGGTATAATAACACCCGTCGGCCGGAAATAGATTTTCAACAATTTGTTGCATCAGGAAAAAAAATTATACTGTATGTTTTCTGAAGTTGTCTGAAATGGTAACCTTGCACAAGTCGACTTGGGGAATGTATTTTCTGATATAAAATTCAAAGCACCATATGTCACCATATGTCACCAAATATATTTCAAGACATTGAAAACTGTTTGTTTCCATTTTCCAAAGAAGATATCAAATTATAAATAGGGGTATTTTTCTCTCTTGGCAGTTAAATATGGCACTGTTCAGTTTTTGACACTTCTCAAGCAGAATTAAAGTGACGGAAACTGATACTGCAACTTCGACTCGGTGGTTATCACGTAATCACCACTAAATCTACCACTATACAGTAAGAATAACTGAAATTTTATATGTGTATGGCTGTAGTCACGTAATTCCCATCTATGGTAGCCACTCCAATCATGGAAAAATAAGAGAAAAAAATTGTCGCAAAGAGGTAGTTTTTAGGAGGGGATGATTGAGAAACAGTTTTTACTCTTTTTTCGCAGAATTGCTCTGAAGGCTGACGAAAGTCATGGTGGAAATAACAAAAACTTGTCACTTTTTAATAGGGATGGTTGGACAAAACAAAGATTCAAGCCTTTTTTTCGCGGGATTGCTTTTAAGGCTGACAAGAATTATGGGAAGAATATTTTTTTAAATCTTTTCACAAAGGGGTGGTTTTTAGAAGGGGGGGTTCGAAGGAAGAATCAGATTCGCGCCTCTTTTGCGGAATTTTTTCTACGACTGGCGAGAATCATGGGAAAAATACTTTGAAAATCTTGTCACAAAAGGGTGGTTCGAAAAAAAATCGAGCCTTTTTTTCTCGCGCGGAATTGCTTCTTAGGCTGACAAGAATCATGGAAAAAATATTTTAAAAAACGTGTCACAAAGGGGTGGTATTTAGAAGGGGTGGTTAAACAATAAAAAAAATTTTTTCATTCATTTTGTTAGAATAGGAAAAAACATTCAGAATTGGCATTTAATCAGATTTCAAATATACACAATCATCAAACACGACATATAAATCATCTGGATTCAATACGTTTTAAATCCAACTATGGAAAAACATAAATTTGTCATGATGTAATAGATGTATATAACAAAATTCCACGTCATTTGAAGAAAAAAAAACCCAATACAAATTCAAGCATTACCTCAAAAAATATTTAATCCTCAATGAATGATATTATTCTTAATTAATACTTCAAATTTGACAGCTTTTGATTTCTTTAATTTGATAAACTAGTTTAAGTTTATTTATGTACATTTTTTTAAATCCCTCCATAAACAGAAATGTTTCTTGGGATCAATAAAGTAAATAAATGAAAACCTTGTTTTTGCTGAATTATTTTCAAAGCTCAAGAAATTCATGCGGAAATTTGTCGCAAAAGGGTTGGTTTCAAAAGGGGTAACTCTGGTATTAGATCAAATGTTTTAAGTTATGACTTTTTGAATGTTCAACTTTAATCAGCAAAATCAGTAACAAATTTATTTGTAAAACATTGTTTATAATATAGACTGTCACGTTCTAGCAAAAAAGTCGTTTTTTTTTATATAATGAGGTGTTAATTCATTGTGGGTCAAAATATATTTGATGCGTTTTTGATACACTCTTGCAGAGACTCACAATTAATTAAATATTTAAAAAAAGTGCATGTATGAGCAAGCACATTTTTGATATGTTTTAACGAGACTTCAGGCTATCCATTACATATTTTTTCAGAGCGGGGAGTCGTGGGGCATTTTTTGTAATACTAAAGAATGTTAAGAATGTACGCACGTTCATTCCAATAATATCACAGAAAATAACTATTAATGACTGAGTAAATAATCGACCAATTCACCTTATCAAACATGAAATAAAAACTACATACCTTGATTGATTGTTCAACTGAGTTTCATAGGAATTATTCACAGGATATTCTTTCTGGAGCTAATCGAACTCGGAAAAAAAAGTACACGTATGAAAGGTTATCTGGTCTTTTGTTTACTCTCCACAGAGTTGGGAGCGTACACGAAAACTTTACCAAAATTCGAATTAGTTCCGCTTTTTCGTTATTTTGGACCACTGTGTAATGCTACAATCAGTCGACAGATGAGATGGTTTGGACACATAAACAAAAACAGATATTTGAAGCAACCTACAAAAGAAAACAGAATATCAACCGGAAAAATAAGACAGCAGTAGGGAAACGCGGTGTTCCTGGGAAGACGGAAAACAACAAACAAGGTACAGAAAAGGATGGAAAAAAGCGAGGAAGAGAATCCTGACACAATAACTCAACTCGAACTTGCCTACAAATGAAAAGATATAACGTCATCAGGATCAGGTGAGTAAGTGCGTATTATGCAAACGTGTATTTAAGGGGGGGGGGGGAGGATGAGGGATATTGTTAATTAGCTATTTGTAAAGTTAACAAAATATGAGAAATCGAGTAGATATTGTAATTTTTTTTGATTGATATTTCACATTATTATCAGTTTTATGTCTGACAGGCATTTTACAATGTTTTGAAAAAAATACGATATTTGTTTATGAAATATTTATTAACAAATGGATAAGTTTAATATTTTTCAAAAATTGTGTTTTTGCATTGAACTGTTAAGAGTATATTAGATTGAAAAAAAAGTTAAAAAATCAATTTTTTTTATTGTTTATAATAGTTTCTTTAATTTTTTTATTATTTAAATAATATATAAAGAATTTTTTTTCTTTAAAATTAATAATTGGTTCTCCTCTTCCTAATACGAATTTTCCCAAGAATAATGTAATTGGGTATCTACTCTACAACTAAACAAACTTCGCTTGGCAATTTGTTCTTTAATGGTACAAAAAATATCAAAAACAACCATTTACGGCAAAATGTCCAGAAAAATTTGTGTATAACTTTTATAGAATTTTCTAGAAAAATTATAAAATTCGAATTAGTTCCGCTTTTTCGTTATTTTGGACCACTGTGTAATGCTACAATCAGTCGACAGATGAGATGGTTTGGACACATAAACAAAAACAGATATTTGAAGCAACCTACAAAAGAAAACAGAATATCAACCGGAAAAATAAGACAGCAGTAGGGAAACGCGGTGTTCCTGGGAAGACGGAAAACAACAAACAAGGTACAGAAAAGGATGGAAAAAAGCGAGGAAGAGAATCCTGACACAATAACTCAACTCGAACTTGCCTACAAATGAAAAGATATAACGTCATCAGGATCAGGTGAGTAAGTGCGTATTATGCAAGCGTGTATTTAAGGGGGGGGGGGAGGATGAGGGATATTGTTAATTAGCTATTTGTAAAGTTAACAAAATATGAGAAATCGAGTAGATATTGTGATTTTTTTTGATTGATATTTCACATTATTATCAGTTTTATGTCTGACAGGCATTTTACAATGTTTTGAAAAAAATACGATATTTGTTTATGAAATATTTATTAACAAATGGATAAGTTTAATATTTTTCAAAAATTGTGTTTTTGCATTGAACTGTTAAGAGTATATTAGATTGAAAAAAAAGTTAAAAAATCAATTTTTTTTATTGTTTATAATAGTTTCTTTAATTTTTTTATTATTTAAATAATATATAAAGAATTTTTTTTCTTTAAAATTAATAATTGGTTCTCCTCTTCCTAATACGAATTTTCCCAAGAATAATGTAATTGGGTATCTACTCTACAACTAAACAAACTTCGCTTGGCAATTTGTTCTTTAATGGTACAAAAAATATCAAAAACAACCATTTACGGCAAAATGTCCAGAAAAATTTGTGTATAACTTTTATAGAATTTTCTAGAAAAATTATAAAATGATTTTTTTCAACAGTTTGTTAGTTTTTGTTCCAAAAAAAAAAATAATGCCAATCAAGGTTTGTTTATAACATATTGTTAAGTGAATAAACAAATACATAATTAATAAAAACACTTTTTCTTATTAGGTGGAGAATAACCAATTATTAATTTCAAAGAAAAAAATTCTTAATATATTATTTAAATAATAAAAAAACAAAAAAAACTATTATAAACAATTTGAAAAAATGAGGAATATTTTTTTTCAATCATAATAAACTCTCAGCAACCTAATGCCAGAAAACAATTTCTGAAAAATATTCAACTTATTCATATATAAATATTTTATAAACAAATTGCGTATTTTTTTTTAAATCGTTGTTAAATGCCTTTGTTAGACATAAAACTGATGATAATGTCAATAATTTTTTTTTACAATATTTACTTAATTTCTCATATTTTGTTAACTTCAGAAATTCATAACTGACAAGATAATCAACTTTTATACAGTTTTATAGCGTGATATCATCGAGTACACATGTAATATGTGCTCCAGGAAGCAAAACAGTATATGGAGTCATTCTGTGAACAATTATTAGGTTTTCATTAAATCGGTGGTTCCAAAAAATTGCTCAATGAACAATAGCCTTACATTATCAAAATTCAATGGAGAAAGTATTTTCCATTGAAATTACATTCTTCAATTTTTTATTTTTTTTTAAATCTTGTGACGCTAACATATTTCCCTTGATATAAAAGTGTCTTTATATTTTAAATACAATGCCAGTTAGTGTGGTTGGTTCGATTAGCTCTACTTCATGTTCATAGAGATGTGCAAATAGATGTTATTGAAAGGTTTCCAAATAAGAAATAAAGAACTGGATTTCATTTTTTATTTTTATTTTAACGAAAGAAATCTTTGTTTCTGTACCTGCTTATGAGTGTATGCATGTATCTCTTTTATTTTATTACATTTCGTATTTTTGTTTGAATTTGAATGAAAAAAAATACTCATGTTTTTTGTACCTATAAGTAAACGTATTTAACTTTTTTATGTCATTACCCCTCCCCCCAAGCATAATTCCTAGATACGCCACTGGTATTACCGACGTATTATGAGCGTCTTATGGGTGTATCATAGACGTATTATGAGCGTATAACTGACGTATGTCTTCCTATCTCTTTGAGTGCCTTCTGGTCCTTTATGTTGGGTCTTGAAGATGTCTATAATAAAGTAAAGGGAACATTCTCAATTATATATTGAAAAAAATGATTTCACTGAAAATTTTGAAAACTACGAAAATAATGAAGGTATTTTTGTAATCTAACAGAAAACAACTACTTCCCCGGCTGAAGCCACGCTGGATATTGAACTATATCTGATAGATAATGACTGAAATGTATCTTTATGTCGCAGATGATTTCACAACTGATTTTATGAACACCCTGTTCATATTTTCAAACAAATCATGTCGGTAATAGTGTTGCTGTTTGAGAGCGGCATGATAATTGAACCTTGTAGAATCCCTAAAAAAATATTATTATCAGTAGTAATATCCCTGGGACATTGATAATAGATGAGATGATTTTATGACAATCGGAAGCTCGTTCCTTGGTAACAGCCCGGAGCCGAAGGCTGAAGGCTGTTACCAAGCAACGAGCTTGAGGAATTTGTCATAAAATTATGAGGCATTTGTCAATATCCGAGGAATATTCGGCGAAAAATTTTTTGACAAAAAAAATTATAACTGAACACAATGAAACATTTATTTATTTATTGAAAGTACAGTCAGTGAAAGTACAATTATGATAATTTATCTTAACATTAGATTTATTTAACGAAACTGAATTGGACCTACGTTTACATGGATCTGCTTGTAGTTTCCTCCCGATTGCATCGCGGGCATCTCGGGCTGGTTTTAAATACTGTTGTCTTCACCGTTTCTTCTTGAAATTCGGTCCCGTATTTCTTTCTCATTATGACCGCCCAATCTTTCAGTATCAACGCCAATTCTTCTAAGCTTCAATGTTCATTCAATTCATATTCTCGTTCGCAGCAAAATTCCATGAATATTCCCCAAATATATTCGTGACTGTAGGTTGTATTTCTGGGAATTTTTTCTTTGATTAGCGCATTTATACTTTGAACATTCGCATTGCCAAAACGTGACATTTTGAAATTTATTTGGAATGAAGTTGTCAAACTCAATGGGGTTGTCATAGTGATTGATAATTGCACTGAATGCAATTATCAGTAGTAATACCACTAGTGACTGAATTTTCGCGATAAGTCTGTCGATTTATTTCTAAACGAAACTGAGTTCTTCAAGAAACTCAGTTGAGTTTAGAAATGAAAGACAGACTTATAAGATAAATTCAATCACGAGTGGTATTTTATAATTACTTTTCAGATAGAGTTCAGCCTATGTTTAATAATTGTACAAACTGCAACATGCCCATAAATTTACAAAAATTGTTATAATAAACGTTCCATATGTGTAATTAATATATTCAATAAATGTTAGTTGTTTATGTGAATTTATTAACTGTCTAAAATGTATATGAAAAACCGGTAGGCACCGATTTTGACGGCCTAGGCTAGGGAAGTTCGTTGCTTAGCAACGGACTAGAATAGCTTATTTTGGCATCTGAAGTGTCTCCGAGAAAGTAAGCATTCTTGAGCGAATTCAGAAAAAATGCATTGTTTTGAATATTTGGCGCAGTTGTTGACTCTACTCAGTGAACATATGGAAGAAATTATGTTGATTCGGTTGGTTTAAGCAAATAGACAGGTTGATTCAGAGTATGTACACTTGATTGATTGATATCCATTTCAAAACAAAAAGAACAGACGAAAAATTGTATAATTGTCAATAAGCAAATGAAAAAGATAAAGCAAAATATTTCAGATTCTAATAATTTTTCTGAAATCCGACCAGTTTCCAGCAAAGTGAAATAATTATCATTCACGATAATCCCAATATTCAGAATCACCATCATCAAAAAGGTGTTCAATTGGAATGTTGGACCAATCTACAGTATCCGCCGCTGGGAGGATTTCAACGTTTCCAGTGGAAATTCTATGTATGATATATATGATTATCCACCCAAACAACTAATATGCGTATTCATCTCAGTTATCACATGCCATTCTAATTGAATTCAATTTTCGTTTCAGCAGAGTAATTGCACTCGAATATATGTGATTAGATTTCATATCTGGCCACTGCAGTGGAAAGCTTCACTCACATGAATTCAGCAGGAACAAGCATTCATATGAGATAATAATTCAACTCGGCAGAATGAGAGGAAGAAATTTAATAATAATAAATAATTCAAATTTAATTATAATCATGAAATATTTATTCTAACTATAAACAATTTGTTTGAATTGTTACCTATAACAATAAATAATTTTTTATGAACACGAACAAAATACATTACTCTCGACTATAATTATTATAAATGGTGCAATTGTGAAATTTTTGAATAGTATCACCGTTATTAGGTGGGTACAATGTATTGTTGGTATTATTACTTGATGTACTTGGAGTACTCCTAAAAGTATTCACTATATCCTGATGATGTTCAGCACTGAGATGTAAATACGGAGTACGAACTTCCATGTCCAGTAATTTTCATAGCTTGTTGTTCACTAACGCCGGATTGTAGTAACTGACTAACTGCAGTGGCACGATTAGAGTGATTTGTTA
>JAFIRS010008566.1:0-16117 GCA_018342105.1 Gonioctena quinquepunctata
AGTGGAAACAAACTTTCTTTTTTTCCCAACTTTTAAAAGGGGGCCCCCGACGGTGAATCTGTATCGCAACATGTCGCGATACAAGTATATGAGATTTTATAAAGTATCAACGTCCCCCCCGGAATCATTGAAACATCATTTACAAGCCTTTGGTTTTCCCCTTTTCCCGACAGTGATACTGATACAACCCCCCCGTGAGATTTGTATTTTTTACTGGTATCATCAACATATATCCATACAGATCTCACCGTCTGTGGGGGTTTTTAGTTCAAATGAATCAATAACCAAAACAATTCAAAATTAAAATTTATTGATGGTGTTCAAATTCAAAATTATTACCCAACCTTAAATATTTGTGGGGTTGTCGTGATTGGGAGTTGCATGCGCAATGATCATCAACCATCTAAATGAAAAAGACAGACTGATTGCCCTAGACCTTACCTTGTTTACCAAAGGGTCTTGTAATAAATATATGATACATGTATCTTTTCTTCATTAACATGATCAACCCCAGTTCAATCGACCATCACCTCGTCGACTTTTTTTAACTCAAATCACATTTGGCCCCCTTAGGACAATTTTTTTTGGTGTTTTGGTTTCGTTGATTCAATTGGTTTTCGACGATATTCGAGACTGGGCTTTGGAACAGTAATAAAATAAAAATTTCCCCCAAAAAATGTTTTACTACGTGTATCGCTCCCAAAGGGGTAAACGTTATCTGGTAGGGGGTCTTTTCCCCCACAGTGTCAAAAACAGTAGAAATATGGTATCTCAGAAAAAATTTAAAGGGGTTACATTAATTTTTTTTTTTTTGTGACGTCTTCGTGGGTGACAGAAGATATCCCCGTCTAATTATGGCGCATGCGTATTAACAGATGCATCAATTGGGATGGTTTTTTTTTTCACATCTTTCTCCCCGATTAGCCGCTAGAATATTTTCAGCTCCTCACCAATGTCTTTTCGTTGAGGGCCGCAATCCCCCAAAAATCAAAACATTGGTGAGGATCTTATTTGAAACTGGGGTTTTTAAAGAAGTAACAATCAAATATATTTCCGTTCACCAAAAAAGGTGTTGACCAAAAAAAAAAGTAAACCCAAAAACAAAAAGGGGGTTTTAATAATAAAAGAAAAATAAAACAAAACATTTGTTTTTTATCAAATTTAAAGAACAACTTTTCTTTTTCGGCTTTTTTGTCTGTATAAAAATCAATTTAAACGGTTTTTTTCACATAAAGGGGGGCAATATAAAATTGAACCAGAAGGGGAGATCTCAGGTTTAAAACAACTACTTTCCCGGGGAAAAACCCGCAAAAACGTTGAATGATATTCACCTGAAATCCATGCATCTTTTATAAAATATCAATGGACATTGAATGCAAATGTTTCTTTCTGATAAGCTCGATTATTTTTAATTTAAGTCGTGTTTTACCTAACAATCCCCAATTTCCGGTTTCAAAGGGTTCTTGGCCCTCATCAATTTTGGAGTAGTCAAAGCCAAAGTCCAAAGAACTCCCGGGTGAAATTGGACACAACGTAAACAAACCATCATCGATCTTGTAACACCTATAGGTACGCCCCGGAAAAGATAAACTTTAACTGGCGGGAAACCCGGTAAAGAAAAGGGAAAAACTCAATCTCCACCTCGATGGGTTTCCCAATTTAAAAATTCCTTCTCAGTAGGGTGGCAAAACCCCTCCCCCCCTTTTAGGTTTAGGGGTAAATGCCATGTGAAGTGGAATGGGAAAGAAAATCGAATTTAAACGGTTTCTTCACCCCCAAAAGGTTCAATATAAAAATTTAACCAAGAAGGTTTGATCTCAGGTGAAAACAACTACTTTCCTGGCAAATTTCCGCAGAACGTTGAATGATATTCACCCCCCAAAAACCATGCATCTTCCATAAAAAAAATCAATGGACATTGAATGCAAATGTTTCTTTCTGATAAGCTCGATTATGTTTTTAAATTTAAAAATCGTGTTCACCTAACAATCCCATACCGGTTTCAGGCTTCTTGGCCCTCATCGGGACGGGTAGTCAAAAAAGGGCCCAAAGGGGAAAAATGGCTGAAGTGAGACCCGTAAACAAAAACCCTCATCGATCTTGCCAACACCCATAGGTACGCCGGAAAGATAAACTTTCTTTGGGGGTACCCAGTGACAGAAAAGAAACACTCCAAATCTCCACCTCGATAGGTTTCTAATAAAGATTCCTTCTCAAGTTTAAATTTTGGAAACCCGTCTAGCATATAGTGAGAGATAAGGGGGCCTGTGAAGTGGAATGAATAGAAAATCGAATTTAAACGGTTTTTTTTACATAAAGGATTCAATATAAAGGAAAACCCCCAAAAGGGAGATCTCAGGTGAAAAAAAACTACTTTCCTGGCAAATACCACGCGAACGTTTTTTTGATTTTCACCTGGATCTCCTTTTCTGGTTCAGTTTTTTATTGAATCGCTTTTAAGAAAACCTTTTAAATATTTGCATTTTCCCCTTTTCCCTTAAACCCTCGCCTTTTACGAACCCCCACTCCCGGAAAAAATCTTTTTAAAAACCCATCAGTAAGATTTCAGGTATTTCTTTCTTTGCCGCCCCGGCACTTTCCGGGCACTGGTTCAAGATCGATGATGATTTGTTTTTATTCACTTCCCGGGTGAAAAAAGGTTTCCGCCCGAGGGGCCCCAGCAGGGCCCAAAACATAAACGGCAAAAAAACTTTTCAGCCCGGGAAAAATGAAAAATTTTAAAGTCATTCAAAGTTCTGCGGTTGCCGGGAAAAATTAAATTTTTACCCCCGATCCTTTCTTCCAATATTGAAACCCGTGAAAAACCCTTGCCCTTTTTCGGGCACCCCTTCCCAGCCCAACGGCTCCCCGAAGGAAAGGGCCTGGAACTTTTCTGTGCTGGAAAAACCGGGCCTTCCCCGGGGTTTGCAAAAGGGGGGGAAAGGGGAGGGGGAAAAAAAAAATTTTTTTAACCTTTTTAAAATTCGGCCGGTTTAGAAAGGAAAAATTAAAACCCCGGGGGGGAAAAACCTGAACCTTTTTTTAAAAGCCCGAAGGAAACTAAAAACATTTTTGGGGAAAACCCATTAAATTGAAAACATGGGAAAAAGGTAATTTGGGAGTAATTTTTGGCACTTTTAAAAACATTTTTTGGGAAGTTTTTTTTTAAAGAATTTTTAACCGCGGTTGGGGCTATTTCCCCTTTTTTTTTTAAACCGGCCAATTAAATTTTTCTAAAAAATTTCAAAAAAATTCAGCTTTGGGGTTAAACTATTTATAGTGAACGGGCTTTGCCGGGTTTTCCGGAAAAGTAATTGAACCTTTATGTGGAAACCGTTTAAATCGATTTTCATTCATTCACTTCATGGCCTTATCTCTCATTTTATATGCTAGACGGGCTTCCCTCCTCGGAGGAATCTTTTATTAGAAACCTATCGGGGGTGGGAGATTTTCGAGTGTTTCTTTCTTCACTAGGTACCGCCAGTTAAAGTTTATCTTTTCCGGCGTACCTATAGGTGTTACAAGATCGATGATGGTTTGTTTTACGTTGTGTCTCACTTCAGCCAGAGTTCTTTGGACTTTTGGCTGGTTGACTACTCCGTACTGATGAGGGCCAAGAGCCTGAAACCGGTATGCGGATTGTTAGGTGAATATCATTCAACGTTCTATGCATGGATTTTCAGGTGAATATCATTCAACGTTCTGCGTGGTATTTGCCAGGAAAGTAGTTGTTTTTCACCTGAGATCTACCTTTCTCTGGTTCAATTTTATATTGAATCCTTTATGTGAAGAAAACCGTTTAAATTCGATTTTTCTATTCATTCCACTTCACATGGCACTTATCTCTCTTTTCTGTCTGTGATCACACCAGTCACCATTGTAGCCACCCTAAGCACAGAATATATACCCACACAGAAGCGAATGTCGGGCTCTCACAGATATCAGAAAATTATAAAGCCACTCCCTCTCTAAGTGGGACACCAATGGGGGATGTGGTGTTCGTTGTTCTAACTCTGATTTGACTTCTGTACTCTAGTATAGTTTTCTATCGCTTATATCACGTGAATTAGACAAAGACAAAAAAAGAATAGATATCTCAATAAATGTCAATAAAAACTTCATGTTTAAAAATTGATAAATTCGATTTATGTTACTGAATCGTTGGTAGAAATATTATTTATCACCAGCATTTGTACAAATCCCCTTAATCTGAGAACAATGTCTCGTCGAGGAGGATCTGTTTGTATTTGTTCGGGATGTTCTTCAAAACCTGGAGGAAATTTAAGCATGTTTTCCCTTATAAAAGATCCTACAAGGTATGTATAATGTATATAATGTATATAATGGATACAATATATTTTATATTGGCATTGTGGTTAAAGGCAGCTAACAGAGAATATTTACTCGAAAGAAACACAGAGGAACTTCATAAAAACTGCAAAATATGTGAGCTGCATTTTGAGGACAAATATATCATTCGGGGTGAATCAAGAAAACATCTTTACGATAATGCTATCCCGACAATTTTTCCTCAATTAATGCCCACTACAAGAAGTAATACAGAGCCTCCCAGAAAAATAACAATTTTTTCAAGTAAGTGAATATAAAAAGAAAAAATTTAAAAAGATATCTATCACTGAAATTATATTTAATTATGTTTCCTTTTTTAGATGAATCCATGATGATGAAGAAACAACTTTTTTTATCCAAACACATGTGCCCATGCAGACTCATGAAATAAATGAAAAGTTTTTGTTATTTTCTGATATTTTCATTGATCAAGGTATACTTGATTTCAGATATAATTTATGGTCCTGCTACTACATCAATATCCTCCTCTGTTGCATCACAAACTTCTGCCGCATTGAACTCTGCCTCACCAAGGAAACAAAAGTTAAGATTAAAAATTGTTTCTTTGAAAAAAAAAGTTCAGAGACAAAGGCTTGTGGAGAAAAGAAGTAGAGAAGAAAAGTGTACCATTGAGGATCTTCATAAAATGTGTAAATTATTTTTGAATGAATCTTTTGCAGAAATAGTAATATCACAATCTATATTACAAAAAAGGAAAGCCAAATCGAGGAAATACTCAGATGAATACAAACGATTTGCCTTGACATTGAATTTTCTGGGACCTAAGGCATATGCTTTCATGGGAAAAATATTATGCCTTCCAACTAGACGCACTCAGCAAAAAATTACCGAAAATGTGGCATGTAGTCCTGGTTTAGAAAATCAAGTCGTATTTGAGGCCCTTACAGTGAAAGTGAATAAAATGTTTGAAGAAGACAAACATTGTATTTTATGTGTAGACGAAATGTCTATTAAATCTAAGATTTTTTATCATACTGGACAGGATGAAATAATTGGATTATGTGATATAGGAAATAGTCGAAAAGAATCTAATGTTGCCGAAAATGCTCTTGTTCTCATGGCTCGAGGTCTGTATTCAAAATGGAAACAGCCTTTGGCATATTTCTTTGTTGGCTCTACTTTTGCTGCTGAAGATCTGTTACCTGTTATTTCAAAATGTATTATGAAATTATTTGATACTGGTTTGTATGTTAGTGACATGGGTTCCAATTTCGTAGAACTGAGCAGACGTCTAGGAATAACACCTGAAAATCCCGTATTGTGGTCGGAGATAAAGAAATTATATATTTATTTGATACCTGCCATTTGATCAGGGCAACAAGGAATAATTTAATCAACAATACTTTCTGTTTTGATGATAAAAAATGTCATGGTTGTTCGTTGAGATGTTTTACAACAAGGACAAAAAATGTTTTTATAGATCTGCTCCAAAGCTTACAGATTCGCATATCCATCCATCCAACTTCGAAAAAATGCGGGTTAAATTGGCCACAGTGTTTGTAGCGGTATGAATATGCACTTGACTTTGGGTTCACTACCTGCTGATGCAATAGGCACAATTGAATTTTTAGAAAAATTTGATAAACTTTTCAATATACTAAATTCATCCTGCTTGGGAAGTTCCAATAAATATGAAAATGCATTTGATAACAGCGACTACCAAAAAGAATATTTGAATGGGATGATCGAATTCACAAACAAAATTAATATTTTCAACAAAAAAGGTGAAAATGTCACAGGTAGATCCAGATCCAAGAAGTGCTGGATTATAACCATAAATGGTATAAAAAAATTATGGGAGAAATTATCAGAGAGCGGTTTCAAATATTTACAAACTAGACGTGTTAATCAAGATTGTCTTGAGAATTTTTTCGGTAGCATGAGACAACAAGGAGGAAACTGTATTAATCCTACTCCAAATCAGTTTCAAAGGGGTTTCAAGAAACTGTTTTGCCAAAGTTATCTACACTCAAATGACATGAATTGTAAAGACGATCTGGATGACCTACTAATGAATTTGAAATCGCAACATGTAACCAAAGTCGACAATTTTTCCGAGAATAAAATATCCAAGGCCATAACTCTCCCAGACTATGATTACCAAAAAGAAGATTTGACTTTTGAGAATCCTTTCAAATATGTATGTGGATATTTGATAAAGAAAGCACTTAAAATCCATAACTGTGACATCTGCAACCAATACTCGAAAACATCGAAGATTTGGATTTTGGACATTTGCTGACATATTTTAAATCTTATGATACCAAAAAAGGTATATTTGGAGGACTTAGAGTGCCTAGTGAAGCATTTGTTCATTACATCTATAATTTAGAAAATATATTCTCCTCTTCGTTCAAAGTTCTTTGCGAAATTCCAGGAATTTCGAATTCTCTTTTGCAAACCATTCAAAATGTTCCTTTTGTTCATCCATGTTCCTCATTTCCTCATTCATATGTAATCAAGTTATTCATAAGATTACGTATATTCTATTCTATCAAATATGCCAACAGAAATTCAAAGAAAAAAAAACTAAAAAACAGCCAAGAAAAATTGCAATTTTGTTACATATATGATTATTATTTTTATTCTGTGTAGAAGCATATTAAATAAATAAATACATGTTTATGATTTCTTGTTTCATTTGTGTTTTGATAATTATTGCCTGGATGTTTTTGGAAGGTAACAAACACTATGTTTAAATGAAGGTAAATATTGAGTTAGTGCACTCCAATATCCTGAAACTAGCTGTTATAATTTTCTTACGTGTTTTTGCCTTCTCAATACAAATCTGAAAAACTCGCCGTTTCTGAGTTAGATCCCACATTTTCATGCACCGTTTTCTCGCCCAAAAATCACAAACACTAAATCACCCATCTCCGGCACAATTTCGTACAAAATATAGCCTTTCTATCAAAAAAATCATCCTTCTTCAATAGGTACACATATAATCTGACCTCTCATCACCAACAAATAAACAAACAAACTGACCTCAATCTGTCAGGTGTGAGTAAGGATGTAGTGTAGAAACGGATACTTTGTACGAAATTGTGCCGGAAATGGGTGATTTATCGTTTGTAGTTTATGCTGATAGAAAGAAGAAAGCATTTTGAGTGATTTTTGAGCGAGAAAACGGTACTTGAGAATGTGGGATCCAAAATAAAAAAGGCCTCCATCTCAGAAACGGTATGAGACCGCCACATTCTTTCGGATTCGTGTTCAAGAGTCAAAAACACGTGAGAAAAGTTGGAGTGCACTAACTCAATATTTACCTAACCCAATCTAACCTAAATTTATATTAATCTCATCTTTCACAGATTCACATAATATATTGCGTCCCTAAAACGCACTAGGAGTACGACTATTGGTATCGTGGGTTGGTCTATGCTGGCATCTGTCGGTGACCTATTGATGTTGTACGAAATCTCGTATCTTCAAAATTCCACGATGACAGGTCTAAGCTCCACCACACAGATTATAGGTGTCGCTATCTATAATTTGATACTGTTCATATATATATATATATATATATATATATATATATATACCTAACCCAATATAACCTGAATTTATATTAATCTCATCTTTCACAGATTCACATAATATATATATATATATATATATACAAATATGGATGGGCATATTATTTTTCTTAAGAAAAAAAAACAATAATTCATAAAAATGAGCAATAAAAAATAATATTCTCAAACGTATGCCCTAACATAGTATATTTATTCTAATAAGAAAAGCAATGACTCCAATAATTCCAATTTTCTTATATCCGAAAAAATATTTCACTCTAGAATCCTTATGCAGTTTATAATAATTCCCGTTGTGATTATTCTGGAAGAAGTTGCAGATGTCATTAAATTGATGGAATTCACAAGCGAATCCCGTTTTTTTAGTGTAGTTGCACTGAGTTTTTTTCTTTTCACTTTTCTCAGTGTGGCTAGAAGTGGGATTCAAGGTTTCTAATTTTTGACCCTAGAACATCAAAGTGCCGACGCATTCTTTCGCTTCTGTGTGGGTATATATTCTGTGCCCTAAGGTATACAGTAACTAGTAACTTTCGTGTACATTCGGTCAGTGTCGGTAACCCTCTGCATGGTGACGCGCACAGTCGCATGTCATGTTGATAATTCTATTTTACTCGAAATATGGTACAAACAGCGTACCTTGTCACTTTGTTAAGGTACAATGATGTAAATAATGGTACGTGTACCTTAAATATGGTACGGTTGCCAACACTGATTCCCCATAAGACAATGGTGACAGTAATAGAAAGAGATGAAAGATCGTTTGTGAGTCATGGTGACGTATATGGACATGTCATGGCCACCATTCTCTCTGGACAGTGGCGGACTAGCGTACAGTATCTGAGTTAAAGGCTCTTGAATGTATATTGGACCACTCTATATGTTACGTCGGCCACCAGCAAAGAGAGTAAACATCTGAATAGGCTCTAGTCAATCAGAATCGTCAGTGACGTACATGGACATGAGAACAGGTGTCCCACGTAACATACAGAGTGGTCCAATATACATTCAAGAGCCTGTAACTCTCAGATACCAGAGTGCGCTAGTCCTCCACTGTCCAGAGAGAATGGTGGCCATGATATGTCCATATCCGTCACTATGACTCACAAATGATCTTTCATCTCTTTCTATTAGTGTCACCATTGTCTTGTGGGGAATAGTCTCCTACTCGGATAACGTTTACTCTCTTTGGGCCACCAGTACCCATGTCCATGTACGTCACTAGGACGGGTTAATGCTACAAGATTCCGATTGGATAGAGCTTATTAGTACCTCCTATTCAGATAAGGCTTACTCTCTTTGTATCGCTGCGACATATCCCATAACATAAACATGGCGGAAGTTGACGCATCATGCCACTGACATAACCTTAATCTAGACCGCTAGAGGTCATATCCTCACCACTCGAAAAATTCATCCAAATAGAATTTACGTGAACGTGTCTGCGCAAAGCGCAGAAAGCACAAATAATGTCATTTCAGACATTATTGACATCTAACGAGGAGTCATTATGTGATTTTGAATCGTCACAGATACAAAATGCGCATGCTCTAAAAGCTCTTTGATATCTTTTTCATTTAGATGACAAATGAATAACTTTGTTTACCTGTCAGACCCAACGGCATCACCGGCGTTTTTTTTTTAAAGGAAATAAAATATTTCCGAGTTTTCCTATGGATAGTTGACTTGAATTTACATGGAGAAGAAAACTCACCATTAGAAAATATTCGTGTACATTAATTTATCTACAAATGAAAAGTTTTTTTCGGTATAAAATAGGCAGTGAACTCTATATACTACCTGGAACGGCCATGCCTTGGGCGAAAAGTGAGGCAAAACCATTGTATAGGCAACCCGCATCTGTTACGGATCTCTTTTTATCTTATGTTGGTTAATGGAACCCTCGCACATTATTTTGAATAAATTTGTATTTTTTAGGTTTTTTTAGGAGAAAACATGATTTTCTCCCAATCTTTATTCAGGAAAGAAAGTAATAATGCAAACAGTACAACGTTCAAGTAAAATTTTGACTGATCCCCCACGAGATTTCTAAATAAAATTAACACACAAAACGAAATCCAATTCTTATTTTATATTACAATGGAATTTTATATATATATATAAATCTAACAGTCATTAAATAAAACAAGTTTTTTGTCTCATTGTGGCACTTTTTCCATGAAATTCTAAATTTAATAGTTTGCTATGGTGATACATTCGGCACTTTAAATATATAGAAATTATTTTACGAATAATTTGAATTTCGTGACATTCTTCACCTACAAATTCTTGTATTACAGGGTGTCTAGGTTTAAAAAGATCTATTTCTACAGCAAAATGATCAATAACTGTATTTATGATTTTTTGTTTCAAGTTTATTTTGCTTTTCAAAATGATTTCACTTTCTAAAAGAAGACGAATTTGCTTTTCTGCAAAATGTAAAATTTTGTTCACCACATCTGAAGCATAAAGAAGACCTCCTCGAGTGACAAAATTGGTGAATGATTTATAAGCTTCAGGAGGGGCGGTATAAGAGTGGTCAGTAGATATACTACCTCTGTATAGTAATATATCAACTTGAAAATAAATTCACTTTCAATCTTGCTAGTAATATCGCTAATTATTCATTACATAACCAAATCTAAATATTATCAACTTACCCATGAAAATATATTTGCCGATAATCTTACTCGTTTTTGCATCCAAACGCTACACAATAAATCATCATTGTTTTTTAATGAATGTTAAATGAAAACTATCGCTAAGACCAGTAGCAAATCACACCAACTATGCTGCTCTTTAAACCACACACGATAAAGGAAACGGAACTAATAGCACAATAGAACACAGTAAATGTATATCTTCACTTATATTAAACGTATTGAACAAAAATAATCCCCAATCTCCCTTAATTTTCACTTAAGAGATAATTTATGCATATAACCGTAATTCATTTGACTGAGTATGACAAAGACAGGTTACCGTAAATTAGGCTATCTCTGTTTTAGCTGCCCCTGACACACTTTACGTTATTGGAGTAAACGGTCGGGTCCGTTCCAGTTACATATAGTATAGAGTTCACTGAAAATAGGTAATAAGTACTTAACCTACAAAGAAAGTTACGAACGCCAATGTATGCAGGTGCATTTGTCATGAAGTTGACATAATGTGAAAATACCGCTAATTTTGAACTAAGCCAATCTCAAATTGTTATTTCAAAACTAACCAATGGCTATTCACTTTCCCAATAGCCAATCAGACTTTGGGTCTCAAAACGAGCGCTTGCGCCTTAAAAAATAATCTAAATGAAAAGGCCTATTGGATGAATTCTCATCATAGGAGATCAGCAGTCTAGATTAAGGTTATGTCGGTGCATCATGCCCACAAAAAAAAAGTATAAAGAAAAGGCTTATAAAAACTCTGGCCGGTTATGTGGCGAAGGGACAGTACATACTGTAGTTTGTCCGACAATCGGATGAGTATGTTTTAAATAAAATTCTTAAAGTTGGGAAATTCAAGGTCGCATTATTACTAATTCTTTATTTATATTGTATAAATAAAATCATTTGATATGAGTGGTTCATCATCCAAAATTACTAAATACTATTGCTAAAAAAGTTGAATACATTCAAATTACTTTATTTAATGAACACTCTTGGTGTAGGGTAATTAGATAGGTATTGGTATGTCCTAAATAATTAAAATAATATATTTCAATATAAAAATGAAAATCTTTATAAAAGCAGTAATTAGTACATATTTATACAAAGTCATAGAAGGGCCACGACCATTTTTTTTTAAATCCCGACTTTAAACTCGCACATAATGATCACTAATTAGGTACATAATTATTCACTAACTAAAAAACCCAGGAAGGCTAAAATTTGACGAAGTTGTAGATTTTTACACACAAACAAGGAGAAATTCTGAAATCTAATAATTTTTGGTTTTAGCCCCAAAATGGAGAAATGAAGTATCACGATTTATTTCATTGTTAGAACATTGTACCAAAATTGATACACTTATTAATAGGAAATATACGTAATTCCAAATAAATGATATAGACACAGTGGAACATCCTTCAACATATTGTCCCACGGAAAGGTGAAAAGGTCCTAAAAATATAAGGCAGTGAATAAAAAATACCAGAGATGGTTATCTTGAACAAAGGAACAATTCGAAATATTATCTGATTCTCTGTTAGAAATATTCAGGAAATCAGGTAAACCCACTCCAAAATGAATTACACAATGACAAATTATTTGAATAAACAGGGTCATTCAGTAAATATTGTTTATTTCCAAACTCTCTAGAAGGTCGAGTTCTTCACAGTTGTTCTAAATGTGATATAAATCTCAGCAAAATGCATTTCAGTGATGAACAACAAAACTTGAATTTGTTATATCCTCAATAAAATCCCTTAGCACTTATGTCATACAAAACTTAAAAATAAACAGTCAATTATATAAAGTCACAAAACTTGATACTTACACATTAAACATGCAAATTTATAAAATCACAAAATAATTGTATAAGTTAACATTTAAATGTATATGCTGCAAATTAAAGTGGAGAAAGAAAGTCACTGATGAAGTAAGGCTCCATGGCACACAGGTAATTCCCCATCGAGCCTAACAATATTTTCGTGCCCTGTACATTTTTTATCTTATGAAACTTGATAGCGTTGTTTTGACTTTTATTCTCAAAATTTCGAGAAAAAATCCCAAAATTTTGGGAAAAGTCAAAATTTGGAGAATAAAAAAGTCAAAATTTTGGGGAAAAAAAGTCAAAATTTGGAGAACAAAAAAGTCAAAATTTTGAGAAAAAGTCAAAATTTTGAGAAAAAAACTCAAAATTTTGAGAATGCAAAAGTTAATATTTTGAGAAAAAAAAGTCAACATTTTGAGAAAAAAAGTCGAAATTTTGAGAATGCAAAAGTTAATATTTTGAGAAAAAAGTCGAAATTTTAAGAAAAATAAGTCGAAATTTTGAGAAAAAATCAAATTTTGAGGAAAAATCTTAAAATTTTAGAATAAAAGTCAAAATTTTGAGATTTCAATAAAAAAATATATTGGTAGGATGGCGCAAATATGCCGTCGTACGTTGTACAATGGACTTGTCTCGAAAATAGTCTTTATATGGATTGGATAATTGGTTATATTTCGATTTGGTGTTTGTTCATGGATAGCTTTCGAACTGTTGAAGTAACTTTCATCGTCACGAAAAACTTAATGTTCTCGTATATGTATACTGCTACAGTCAACATTATTACTTTTGAATGTTCCTCTGCTTGAGCCGTCTATATTCAGATCATAAATTATGCTCATCACTTTTTTCTGACATATAAAGACTTTATTCAGTGCCCCCTCCCAATGTTGCTATACCAAATTACATTCTTGAATATAAATTGGCATAATAGACTGTCTGTAGTGTGTTCCGGTCAACATTATTTTTTAGGTTTCTTATGGCGTATGTTATTGAAGATAGCAAATGGAAATATTTTTCAGAAAATTGAAAAATCTACGACAATAATGAAGTTATTTTTTGTAATATCAAACAGAAAACAAAAGAAATGTTTGTAACACTTTTTCATCATTGCATAGGGAAATTTCTTCTAGAAGATGTTTCCCAATTATTCCTGATAATCGTGAAAACGTGAAATAGATTTTTCGTCTACGAAAACGTAATGAAGACCTAGTAAATGCTATGCCATTCTTGCATCAATGTTACAAATTATTTCTGGTGAGTAGTCTTTTTTGGAAACATTCTTCTTTGCCTCATTCATCTTTGTGAGTTCTCAATTAAGACTGGAATAGAAAATCAAATAACTATCTGAATGAAAAAAAAATTCTTCTGAGTTGGGGTCCTTTCACAATATCTATCAGATGTAGTTCAATATCCGGCGGGGCTTTTAATGGGGAAATAGTTATTTCCTGTTAGATACTACAAATAAATAATAGTTTAAAAAAACTAAAAAACACGCTTTTATAGAAAACCAGACTAAAAAAATAGAAAATAAGAAAAAAATGTATTTTATTTTAACCTGTGATCTGAGACATTTCTTACTTTACTGCCCTAGGTGTGTAATGTACTATATAATTATTGATACCATGCACCCCACGCTTTTTTTTAAATAAAATAATTTTTTTTCTAATTTTCTATTTTTTAGTCTGGTTTTCTATGAAAGCGCGTTTTTTTAAACTATTATTTATTTTCAACTTTTTAGTTTAGTTTTCTATTAACGCGTGTTTTTAGTTTTTCAAACTAATTATTAAATTTTGTTAACTATTATTCTCCACTATTGAATAGAATCGGACCATAATCATAAAACTCCCGGCCATTTTGGAGCCGCCATATTGAATCCTTCTATTTTGACAAAATAATCATAATTTCCGACCCCAAAAACCCCCACATACCAATTTTCAATAGAATCCGACCATAATCACAAAACTCTGCCGCCATCTTGAATTTTTCAATTTTTACAAAAGAATCATAGTATTCGACCCCAAAAACCCCGACATACCAATTTTGAATAGAATCAGACCATAATCACAAAACTCGTCCACCATTTTGGAGCCGCCATCTTGAATTTTTCAATTTTGACAAAAGTATCATAATCTCCGACCACGAAAACCCTCAGATACCAATTTTGACGCGAATCGGACCATAATCACAAAACTCGCGGCCATTTTGGAGCCGCCATCTTGAATCCTTCAATTTTGACAAAATAATCATAATCTCCGACCCCAAAAACCCCCCCATACCAATTTTGAATAGAATCCGACCATAATCACAAAACTCGGCCGCCATCTTGAATTTTTCAATTTTTACAAAAGAATCATAATATTCGACGCCAAAAACCCCCACATACCAATTTTGAATAGAATCAGACCATAATCACAAAACTCGTCCACCATTTTGGAGCCGCCATCTTGAATTTTTCAATTTTGAAAACAAAATCATAATCTACGACCACGAAAACCCTCAGATACCAATTTTGAAGCGAATCGGACCATAATCACAAAACTCGTACGCCATATTGGAACAGCCATTTTGTTTTTTTTTACACAAAAATTTCTTAATGCACCGTCACCGGAATTATGTACACCTGCCAAATTTCAAATCATTTGGACGTCTGGAAGTGGGTCAAAATCGCGCCCAAAGGACAAACAAACACAAGTGAAGCTAATATAAAGCGTGTAAAAAAATAACTTCATTATTGTCGTAGATTTTTCAATTTTCAGAAAAATATTTCCAGTCATTATTCAATCGAGAATTTTTCCCTTTCAACGTGATTATTTATATTTCAGACTTTTTTTGACTTACGAGTTTCACCTTTGCTCTTAAATTTTACATGCAATACCGATATATTTTTGTCGTATGCCATGAAAAGTCCAAGGGTTGGTTCAAAATCACAAACTTCGTTTTTGGATAGGTAGCCCTTGTTTATTGTTCATACTTGTTAATGAAGGAATTGTGGAGTAGCAGGACATTGAAAATATAGAAACTAAATTAAAACAATCTATTTATCACAGATGAAAATCACAGTATTGTTGTGCGCTGGTATGTCACCCTGAAAGAGTAAGAATTTTAGTTAATATAAAACATTTGGAAGTAATATGTATTCGAAGAGCAACCATACCAAAGTGACTTGAAAAAATCAATCATGAAAATAATTTTTATTAATTATTATGAAACAAAAATGTAGAAATTGAACAATTTATCATCAGTTAAAATTAAATGAGAAGATAAGGCAAAATAGGGTTATTTCTAACAATGTTTGTGAAGCATATGCTCATTTATTTAATGCAAAAGGCTCACATTCGATAATTGAAATGAATGATAAAAAAATTACTGACAAACTTTTGAATCTAGAAAAAGCAAGCACCATGCAATACCTTGAAAGCATCCAAAAACTAAAAACCAATTGGTGAGAATATGGCTTCCGAATTTATGAAAGTAATTCAACACTCTTTGAACACGGGATTTTAAAGAGATTACTTCAAAACAATTTCAGTTTAGATAAATTTATTAATATACTTTACCTTTTTTTAACCACTCTTGTCGTTTTATCAGGAATTAATCAATGTAATTAAAATAACTGACTGAATCCACACTTTATTGAGACTTCTACATGCTACATATTTTAAAACTCAGTTATTTGAACATTATTATGGAATATTAAGAGTTATTCTATTGGTGCTTGTTGATTT
>JAFIRS010008567.1:0-16094 GCA_018342105.1 Gonioctena quinquepunctata
AAAAACGTATTTTCTGATAAATAATGCTACTTTCCAATAAAATAATTTGTATACCCGATGATGAAGCGTATCCTAGATCGCTGCTCAACTCATCAGAAGACCTGAAAAGTTCCTATATTTACAAACACTGTTCAAAACTGACGGGTGCTTTTGTACGGAAGGTTTTTTTTGTACTGGTACTCGTATGTGACTTGCAAACTATTCATCTTCAGATAACGTATGCAATTGGCATTCAGGGCAATACGTTCCTGAATTCTACCTCACCAATGGGACATGAGAAACTATTTTATTACCTATTTCTATGGAAATATATATGATGACAGCAGTATCATGGATGGAAAAACAAACTGAAAACTAGAAAAACATACCAAATGCAAAACCAGTTAAACCTCAACATTAGAGAACAACGAGAAAATATTAATTTCTCCGAGGAAATGGTGCAACGACAAGATATTACTTGAACATATTGGTGAGAAAGCTTCTGAAAAAATTTTGCATGATGACCGAGTAGAATAAAGAAAAATCAGACATTATGAACTGTGGTGAAATGAAAAATATCCCAAATACCCCTATTACCCCTATTACCTATACGCTTAATACCCACACAACACAAACGACGCCAATTGAACTGGCATTGTCCATAGCCTCATCAAATTTAGAATAGGTAATAATATGTCGCTTTTTCGTTGCTAATTTGTTACAGCAAAACTGATTTCGTTGCTCCAGCCAATTAAAAAAATTAATAAAGGACAATGCCAGCTTATAATTAAGTTGGCATTGTCACGAAAATTATCAGCATAGAGAGTGGATCTGACTGATTTTAAATTAGTTGCTAATTCGTTGCTGATGTTTTGAACTGTTGAAATGATAACAAATCCAAAACTTCTAAATTTTTTGGACGGCAAAAAGTTTGCAAAATGAGTACGGGAGATACAAAAGCTAGGAATAGTATTCGGCAATTAATATTCGATTGCTACAGCTGGATAATATTACGAAATTTCACATGGAGAGCTTTCATTTTGAAAAAAAAAGCTCTTTGAATGCCAGTTGAAGGTACGCCCACAATGTTTGATTCATATTCACTCCAGATAGGAATAACTAGAATTACTTATACCTATAAGGAGAGCGCCTGGTAGATGATCGTTAATTGGTTCCTAACACTGAGCCGCATTATAACCAAATAAAGCTGTCAATGCTAGTTGAGAGTCGACACAGTATTGTCGGGATAATAATTAATAATGAGAGCTATACAAGTTCACAGCATAAGTAAGCAATTAGTTGCTGACGATGGGCAACACGTTTGTACCCAAAAGTTCATGTCAATGCTAGTTGACAGGGTAAGAACGAATGATAACAACGGCACAAGCTCACTGGAGTTAATTCTCAATTAGTTGCTGACCGTGGACAACACGTATATCCAAAAAAATCCATGTGAATGTCAGTTTGTTGTCTACTTAGCATAACTAGGTAAATAATTGATGATAACAGCTGTTAAAACTCACTGGATATATTGATTAGTTGCTGACGATGAGCAACACGTATGTACCCAAAAGTTCGTGTCAATGTTCTTATCCTGACAATGCTGAATTGACTCTCACATTGACATGAACTTTTGGGTACATACGTGTTGCCCATGGTCAACAACTAATTGCTAACTGAGTGCTGTGAACTTGTATAGCTCTTATTATCAATTATCAACCCCACAATACTGTGTCGACTCTCAACTAGCAATGACAGAGCTTTTTTTGGTAATAATGCGGCTCAGTGTTAGGAACTAATAATCGATCATCTATCGGGCGCTTCCCTCAAAGGTATAAGTAATTCTAATCATTCCTATCTTGAGTGAATATAAATCAAATATTGTAAGCGTACATTCAACTGGCATTGAAAGAGCTTTCATTTCAAAATGAAAGCTCTCCATGTGACATTTTGTAATATTATCCAGCTGTAGCAATCGAATATTAATTGCCGAATACCATTCCTAGCTTTCGTATATTTTGCAATCTTTTATCGTCCAAAAAATTCAGAAGTTTTTGAATTGTTATCATTCTAACTGTTCAAAATATCAGCAGCTGATTAGCAACTAATTTTAAATCTCGAAGCGGGCAGCCACTCCTGAATAGCTGAAATTGGCAAGAATAAGTCTAGAAGAAGAATGTAGATAGAAAAGTTTATGAAATAAAGAATTAGTGAGATGAACAGCCAAAGAAAAACTGAAACATAAAACCAACGGGGAAAATAACCTACAAAAAGAAATTTTCGAAATAGAAAGTAATATCCCCAAAATGAATGGAATTGAAGGGGGCCCATCATACTCCATTGCTGAAATTATTAATGAAATCTGAAACTCCAAAAAATTAAGTACTTAAATAAAAATGTTGTTTGTTGAAAAATTTATAAAAAAATCCTACAGAATTTCATTCCATGCAGCGTTTTGATAATACAATAGTTTGTTTGAAATTCTAATTTAGTGTTCTATTGCATAAAAAAAAAATTAACATTGTGGACTTTTTGAGGAATATTTTTTCGAATTTACTCTCAGGCTTATAGTTTTTGAGTTAATTGGCAAAAATTGAGTATTAATTTTCTCCTTAATTTGTTTATATATAAAAATCGTAATTTTTAATACCAAATCTGAAATGAATAGACGCTTCGGGCATTTTCGTGCTAGAGATATAACATAATATGAATATTTTTTTTATAAAATGGATTTTTTTTAATGATTTCGCGATATTAAGGCCCCAAATTGACTTGAAGAGATCTACAATTCCTTTTTCAGAATGGCATGATTCACTAGTGTAGTAGATAAGCTTTGGCTTCGAAATTATGTCGAAGAATTTCACATACCTACTACTGGTTTGAGTCTGTGATTTGCTCATATCAATGAATCTGAAATGAGAAACATGGAATTATTTAAGTTCCATATAAAATTATAAAGGATCCATTATATACTTGGCGATGAATTAGATAACCTCTTTGACCCTGACAATCTGAGTTTTAATCCTTGTAGTTATATATATATATATATATATATACATATATATATATATATACATATATATATATATATATATATATATAGGTATAGTCCAGTATATTCGATTTTTTGTCAATTTCAAAAATGTTTAATGAACATAAACTAAAAATAATTCAACAATATAATGTTAAGTGGACATGTGAGGAGAGCTTTACAAGACGAAATTTGTATAGCTCATGAATTTAAATAATTATGCGGTTATTAATGTAATCTGAGACTCTGAAAAATTACTTAGATAAAAATCGGCTCTTTTGTTGAAAAACGGATAAAAAATTCGACGGAATCCCATTCCATCGAGTGCCTTGATGAGACAATAATTAGTTAAGAGTACTAATTTCATATTTAATTGTATAAAAAATATTAACATTGGTCGCTGTAGCCCGCGCTGATTCTTATTTGAACAATAAATTACACATATTTTTTTGAGTATATTTTTTTCAATGTACTCTATGGCTTGTAGTTTTTGAGTTGTAGGCAAAAACTTAGTTTGTTTGCAAAAATCATTATTTTTTCTGGAAATCAACTTCGGATAGTATTTGAAGATGGCATAGTGTAGGAGGTTAGGGGGGATGTTGCCGATATGTTAATTGAAGGGTTACAAACTATTAAAACGTAAACGGAAGAAACAAATTTGGACTCGGGATCGGATTGTTAGACGATAGGACTGCGGTGTCCGAGTTAACTAGGATAAGTCGTTGGCCCGATACGAGTAACATCCGAGTGATGCGCCTTTAGTGTTAGCGATAACGAATTGCTGTCCTCCAGACTCCGAGAGTGGAATAGCGGATCGACACAAACAAGTGTAAACGGGACAACTCTGCTGAATTATTGTTTGTATAATAATGTAATAATTGAACATACCCGCGAGCCGACGCATTATCCGTACATCGCCGATGGAAATTGACTTGGTGGTCAACAAAAACCTACGGAACATCAGTGAATTGACGGCAATACTCAGAACTCACGTCTGACCGCGAACCAATAATTTTTATACTTGGAAACAAGACCATACAAAAAATTAAACCGACGAAATACGGAACTGAAAAGTAAAAAATTAAATAAACCTTCTCAGTCTCAATAACTAAGCTCCTAAACTAATGTAAGTAACTAATTTTGAGTCGGCGCCAAACAAACAAGCAAATTAATTAGGTAAGGCGTGAAATTATGGCATCGTGTTGACATTCTGAGAATTTTTTTGAAGTAAATTTGATGATCTTCGTTGATTGTTCGTTTGGCGCCGACTCAAAATTAGTTACTTACATTAGTTTAGGAGCTTAGTTATTGAGACTAAGAAGGTTAATTCTATTTTTTACTTTTCAGTTCCGTATTTCGTCGGTTTAGTTTTTAGTTGAAAAGTTTTTATTCTTAATTTTTTTGTGGCTGAAATCTACTAATTACTACTTACTTGTTTTTTGATTACTTCCAAAATACTTACTTACCCACCTTACTTCAACTACTACCAGTTAAATAATATGATTATCTACTTTTACTATTTGTTGTAATATAAATTATTTTTGTTGTTCTGGTTAGTTTATTTCATTACTTTGTATATAATTCCATCCTCTCATAGAATATAATGATTGTGACGGATGTAGGAGAACAAAAATAATGACAATAGCGATCTATCATTGTCAACTACATATGTGTGCCAATGTTAACAAGTGAAAAATCAATTATCCCCTATTTTTCTACCCGTAAGGGTGGATCCAAATATGATCAACTAAAAGAATCATCCAAATCGAAGAACCCAGTACAAAGTTATGCCTGATAGAATCGGTTAACGGGCCAGAATTCAGGGTGAGTGATCAATATCCTTCATTTTGCTACCCTTAGGGGTGGATTTCATCTTCTGAATTCAAATGGGACCAACTTCGAAGTACACCCTATCCACTGAAAAAAGACTTATTGGAATCGGACGTCTCAGTAAGAAGTTATGCGTGGTCATACAAAAAAAATAATATAAGCGTCGACTAGAGAACATATTCCTTTTTGGGTTCGTCGGTTGAAAAATAGAGACAATATTGATATCACCACTGAGGGGAGCGAGATTTTATTCCGCAATATATCGAAGATTCAATAACAAATAAAAAAATAGCAACAATATCGGGATTCTGGCAACTTTCTGCGACTTGAGTTTGATAAATGAAAACACAAATAAAGTGTGGAATGATAAACTCGCAAACCTAGTTGTTTGGAGTAATTTTATATAGAGAATGCCCCAGAAACAAAAAAAAAATCATCAACTTAAATAGCCTTAAACGTGCGTTGACGAAACCCTAACAATATGGATCTTTTCGGGGAATACCACATCTATGGTGAAACAGCTTGGAACTTCTCTTGAAATTTTATTTTCAGTAAATATATATACAGGGTGTAAGCTTATCTTTTGCACACCCGTGAATGACGAGTGTATAATGTCATTTCATTACGAATTACAGTGGTTAAAAATCTGAAATAAAATATTTGAAAACATGTTCTGTTCTTTGTAAAATTCGACAAAATTTTGGGTAGCGCCACCCGCCTACTTTCAGGTGACCTAGTCAGGGGAAAACTTTGGGAATGGCTGAATGCAATAAACATTTGATTCGACATTTGAATAATGTAGAATGTTGAACTGATTATGTGGTAAATGTATGCATTGCAGGCAGCCAGAGATACATATTCAATTTCAAAGTGAAGAATACAACTAACCTTGTTATATACGAACTGATGATAAACTCAGAACTAGTTGACTCCATACTCTGCTTTCAAGCACTTATCATAATTATCACAATCACTTGTAAGAAACAAACGACACAAACAGTATTGAAAAAGGAAACATTCGCAATTGAATATTGTTTTGAAAAGAACACGTGAACCGAACACTGTTGTCAAGCAAGATTCTCGTATGCACGTTTTACAAAGCTGTCTGTGAACGAAAGTTTGTTAGATTTTGCTAGTGTTTTCTGATTGGCTGGTGAATGGATAATATCCTTATTAGCAACCAATCAGAAAATAGTATGCCATGTGCAGGAGAATTTGAACATTATTGTCTTTTGCTGGTTTTAAAAATTGTTTTGTTAGAAAATTTATTGCTGCTATGTCTATGCCTGTTAAAAATACATTCTATTTCTCCAATACTCATGCAGCCCATGACAGAAGTATTCAGGGATAAACAAATAATGATCCATATATATATATATATATATATATATATATATATATATATATATATATTTATATATATATTTATATATATATATATATATATATATATATATATATATATATTTGGAAAAAAGAAAAAGTATTGTAATATAATAATAGATTGTTGGAGTCAGCAGTCAGGGATCCCACCCACACCAAAGTGAGATTTTTGACATCGTCAGAAACAAGCATATAATTATTCTACAGCTATGATGCATGAGAAACCAATTAGAATGAATTTCAGCTTTCCTCTGAGAGTAACGTGTACTTGGCAGACAACGGAAAACAGAAATAGCGGGTTGTAAATTGCTACAATATTTCAAATGTCTTCATTCCAAGTCGGCATATTTGGGAAGTGATGTTGAGCTACATGATTTCCAAAACAGATGCTCATACAGAATGAAATACAATTTTCCTAATTTTTTAATCTACCTGAATTTTGGTAAATGGTGAAAGTCCAGAAGTGGCAGTTATTGGTATACATGGACATACCTAGATACAGGTATTGATGAAATATAAATAAATATATTTATTTATGTAAAAAAATAAGAATTTTTTGCCAAGCTGATTTTTAGAATACGTGCCACCAAGCGACTTTCTATTGCCATATCAAGAGATAAATATTTTTCAGATTGTGAGAAGGCACAGTTTATACTTTTCGAGTTTTCAGAAAAAAAAACAAATCTAAAAGTGTTGAACCAAGTTGATTTTCGGTATATATATATAAGATGTGACCGCATTGATAAAAATAATATTTATATTTAAAATCGGGTAAACCAACATTAAATTAAATAAAATAGACCGTTAATTTAACAAACACACATATACGAAAAATCAGCAGTCAGAAATTCTTCGAATGAGTAAAATGCATTTCGAATTAAGTACAGCTTAATTTGCTTTTTAAAGGTTTTCAAGTTCATTAACTTATCTGAGGACGGTAGAACATATGAAGACTGATGGTAGAGTTAGAATTTTTTGTCGTGTGAATTCGTTTCTACAATCATCCCGGTAGCCAACATGTGTATAATACGATGCTGGAGTTTAAATACTAGCTCAGTATGTGGAGAGTGGCCGCACACAATTATACAGTAGGTTATAGATCAATCCTCAAACAAATAATAAACCTTGCATCATAAATCGAAAATATAATTTGGATGAACTGAACTTATGAAACTGTCCTTGAATCGTATTTATCTCATTATATACAACTAGTGAAGATCAAATTTGATAGAATATTTACACTCCCATTCATTCCTGCATACCCGTATGTCTAACATATACTAGTATTGTTGCCCTACACTTCTGATAATAGCATAAGTGAAAAATATATACTTACATTTGTACTGAGTTGTCTCATGTAAATAGGCCATTTGGCCTGTGTGGACAAATGAATAAATAACAAAGTGTAAAAGCCCGTAATAGTCGGTTATCGGACAAGCTTCACTAACACATTTGGAAAGTTTTCTCAGAACAAATAGGTTCTTTAATACCTTTCTTTGGGTGTACATTGCGTGGTCTAACCAGTTAAGTTTGCTGTCGACCATCACCCCAAGGAATTTCACAATAGCGCTTGATGATCTGAGTGTAAAGTTAGATTTTCAGTTTTCGAACATTCAGGCAAAGTTTGTTTGCAGAGTACCATTTCTTGGCTCCATACATACTTCCCAGGATCCACTGTCACCGCAAACCAAAACCCCGGATATGAAATCCCTGCAAACCTTCACTTGAGGGCAAAAAGGGCAGACTGAGAAGTGGCTAAACGAACGGTAACTCACTCAAAAGTAGTGTGGGCAATAAACTCCTTCAAGCCCAGATGGAATATTTTCCATACTACTTCAGAGCGGAATTGAGTATCTAGTACCAGAACTGTGCAGGCTGTACAGGCTGAGCCTAGCATTGGGATGGCTACCTCAAACCTGGAAAAAAGTAAACGTGGTCTTTATTACAAAACCTGGACGGGACTCATACGACCAGGCAAGGGCATATAGACCAATAAGCCTTTCTTCATTTCTTCTGAAAAGCTCATAAAAACGGAAACCGCTCTTATAAAACGGCCTTTTCATCAAAACCAACATGCCTATCTAACAGGAAAATCATGCGAGACAGCACTTCATCAGCTCGTTTCAAGTTCGAAGAGTCTCTAGCAAACAAAGAAATTGCACTATGCTCTTTTCTAGATATCGAAGGAGCCTTCGACAACACCTCCTTTGAAAGTATGGTCTCTGCGGCCACTCGAAGAGGCATTGATGAAACCACCTGCAGGTTGATACATTCAATGCTTCACAATAGACTGGTCCAAGCCAACATGTTCGAGGAGACAGAGCAGGTTGAAATTTCCAGAGGTACCCCACAGGAGGGCATACTCTCCCCTCTTCTGTGGGACATGGTTGTAGATGAATTGCTAACAAGGGTATTACTCTCAAAGGTATGCAGATGACTTGGTAATTCTAATCAAAGGAAAAAATACTCGAACAACCTCAGAGCTAATGCAAAATGCACTAAGGACAGTAGAGGAATGGTGCAACAGAGAGAGAAGGTCAAATCCGAACAAAACAACACTGGTTCCCTCCACCCGGAGAATAAACATGGGAGATCTCATACCTCACAGACTATTCGGCGAAACATTACAAGTAGTAGAGCACGTGAAATATCTAGGGCTGATTCTTGACAAGAAACTAACCTGGAACCCGCATCTTCAACATGTAACCAACAAAAGCAAGATAACCTTCATGATGTGCAGGAGAGCTTTTGGAAAACTTGGGGGCTCAAACCGAAAGCCATATACTGGCTTTACACAGCGGTAACTTATGGCTCACTCTTATGTTGACCAAAAAGGAATCAAAGACAGGCAAAAACCAACCTTGGGAAAATCCAGAGGCTTGCCTGTCTCTGCATCACGGGTGCAATGAATAGCACTCCAGCTGCAATGGAAATCATCCCAAACGTCGAACCCCTTGACTTACATGTCATTGGAGAGGCCAGAATGAGTGCATACAGACTGAAACAAACAAAAAACTGGAGAATCCGAACAATTGGATACACCAGAATCACTCATGTAATCAATATCGACGAACACGATATGATTTCAGACTACTTGCAACCCCAATACTCATTCGAATCCGAAACACGAATCGACGGATCCGGATGGGCCTCGAGTATAGAATCACAATCAACTGCGGACATAGTATACAGTATACAGACGGCTCAAAGACAGTTGAAGGAACTGGAGCAGGAATACATGGGGTAAGGCCAAGAAGGGACTACATAATACCACTTGGCAAATGCTCCACGATATTTCAAGCTGAAACACATGCTATTATGGTATGCATTCAGTAGACTCTAGGAAATGGTTGTAGGAAAAAACACATCTACATTCTATCTGACAGTCAGAGTGCTATCAAAGCCTTCAACTCTACACAAATGAAGTCTAAACTGGTCTGGGACTGCCTCCAGAACCTCATCGAGCTGGCAAAACACAACAACCACCTTGATGTGGGTGCCAGCTCATAGAGGTATTGAAGGCAACGTAAAGGCGGATCAGCTAGCTAGACAAGCATCTGAAATGCAATTCACAGGGCCAGAACCTGTGCATGAGATCAGCAAAAACCGATGCAGGACCCTGATCGGTGAGTGGATAAAAAGAAGACACCAACAATAGTGGGATCAAACTGTCGGGCAAATACACAGCAAAGTAGGGCACCCAAACCTGACCCTGACGGCTGACCTTCTGAACCTGAACAGAACGAGGGCACGTATAATAGTAACTGGACACTGTACCCTAAGAAAACACCTAAACACCATGGGAATACGCAGGGAAACCGTGGAGTGTAGGCTATGTGATGAAGAGGAGGAAACAGCCTCTCACATTATTTTCGACTGTGACGCCCTAAGTAGGAGGCGACACAGAACCTTTGGAGAAATCAACCCGGAAACAGACATGAATCCGAAGAACCTTATTAACAGGTTACTAAACATAATTAAAGGCACAAACCTGTTTCAATGAGGAACCACTGACGACAGAGTGATACAATAGACTCTAGCTGGTCGCAGTGTCAAGGAAAGCTAAGTGCCAACCCTGTCTCCTGCTCGTCAGTTTTCAACCAACCAACCATTCCTTGGCGATCGACTGTGCGTCAGTTATTCGTTTATTGAGTTCTAAGATTAGTGTGTTTGCCTAATATGGTTGTATCATCAGTAAATGATATGGAATTTTTATTTGTAAATATGCCTGGGAAGTCATCAATATAGATTAGGAAAAGGACAGGGCCCAGGTCGGAACCCTGGGGTATCCGTAGTTTCGAAGATGCATTATTATTATATGTGACGTATTGTGTACGATCATTCATATACGATGCTAAGAGAACTCAGGTCGATCAAGAGATAGTTTGTACCTGTTGAAATTACTAGATCTCAAATTATTTTCCTTGGGAAGTGAGTTCGACAGTTTATAAAATTTGCTTCTTTTGCGGACATCTTCGAAGGTTAGGCGATTTCGTTTGTAGATTATGCAATGTGTCTACTCTGCAGATGGACGACAAAATGAAATACGGTATATGTGTCCTCTGTGGGATATTTCGATAAGATCACAATCGCTTGGTCCAACCGATACTAATAATGGTTTGAAACCGATACTGATAATTATTTCTTACTAATTTCGTGAAAGATAACAAATATTGACGGTGAATTCAGTACTGGAGTGTTCCAGCTAAACAAATCATTATTACTGCACAATATTTCGTTGACGGCATTCTTTAATTTTTGCCTTTCTATTTCCACATAATCAAATACCTGTACTATAGAGTTCACCCCCTTTTATCGGGAACAAAACCATTTCTTCATTATTCCCAAGATACAGGAAAATTACCAACTCGGTTGAATCCGTCTATAAGGACCATCATTATCATCAGTAGTTTTTGAGAAAGAATGGATTGGAAACTAATTATGATCCATGAGTGGGTTTTCGATCAATTACGCTTTTATAGGAGATTCATTTACACTGCGTGTTCCTAAAATGCATATTTTTCCAAAAATTATCATTGATCACCTTTACATTGTTGAGCTAGAATCTTGCTGAAAATTGCTTCATGAGGAATTGAATCATTCAAGAAATATTTTGATAGGTGAAAAGTATGTTCGATTTCTTGAATGATAATCACTGCAATAAAAATTGCCAAGATGTCCATACTGATTTCTAATTCATGTTCAAACAATTATTTGATTGTTAGTCGCGGGTAATATCATAAGTGCTGGAGGTTTTATCGAGGGTAATATCATATGTGCTAAGGGTTTTATCGCTCAAGAATTTTTGAAATTTTCGAGAAAGCATTTTGCCTGGAAATTTTTACTGAGTGCTGAGTACTGATTTGCGGTCTTATTATCTGATTGAACCACGAAAACAAAGTTTGAGTGGTTTAATCTTTGATAATAAAGCCGCAAATTGCACGAGATGAATTTCCTAGAGGCGAAATGCTTGAGGGAAAATTTCAAAAATTAAGCGAAATTTCATGAGAATATTTCCCGAATCACATTCGAAACTGGATAAAATTATATCATGGCCCTATCTCGAGGGCCATCTGCCAACTTGAGATAATGAATAAATATGATAGTGATTTCGGTGCGAGTGTGTTTTTGTGATAGTTTTTGGGATGTAATAAATTGAGATGGGGTGATAAAATGCGTAAAAAATGTTTTTGGGGTTGGATTTGTGTGGTATTGTTATGTGGAAAAATAAAAAAAGTTAAAATTGAAGTCACGAGGATAGTTGTTGATGTTATGAAAATTAGGGATTTCAATTATTCATTGCCTTACTTGAAAATCTGAGGTTTTTAACAAGCTGAAAAAGGTATATTTAAATTAAAATATCTATCACTGTGATAGTGAGTTGAAAATCCCTTATTTAATCAATTTTGCATTTCCTGTTTCCCTATATAGGAATTTAATATGTTGACATATAATTCTGACAGGACCTCAGTGGCGTTTTATCGCATAACAATATCGAATCTATTAATGGTTTTATCAGTATTAAACAGCGAGAAGACGTTTCATCACTTATAATTGCACGAGAGGTTTGTATTTTATCGGGTAAATTTGGGTTGTTTAATGAGAAACTGTTAGACGAAAAAAACTGTGAACTATTGAAAACGCAACACAAATTTACCTGATGAATACAAACATCGACTGTAATTCCGCAGGACAATTTAATGAATAAGAAATTTAGAAACATATCAATGCAAACTTTATTCATGAAACATTAAAAATAAACACATTTTTATTTGAATGTACAATTATTAAAAACGCAGTTATAGAAATTCATACTAGGAACAGTGATGTCGCTGCGGGTGCCACAGCTAATCGTTTCTGTAGTAGATGTTGAAGTTTTTTCTTTTTCCAAACGAAGTGATTGAATAATGCTCAAATTTGTCGACCTGTAAGTATGGTTTATTGATGATGAATTGCTGTGTCCTGATATTTTTATTAGAGCTTGTTCTTCAATTCCGCTTTTGTTATAAAAGTGTCTCGTTTATCCATTAACTTTTTAAATAAACGTATTGGGCAAATATCTTCCCTAAAATATTAGGCATTTTGCTGTCCCATAATTTATTGTTACCGCCTTGTCTCGTTTTCGAAAATGGAGGATTATACTCGATACGTCCAGTTTCTTTTCCATTAATTTCAATTTAAGATACGAAATAAGTGGTTTTGCAGTAAGCTGCTTCTCCTCCGCGTCAAGCTAATTCAAACGCCAAAATGTGATATAATTTCTTTTTAAGTCCTTCCGGTTCATTTTCGTCATATAATCTGGCCATTGTAAATACTTCAGATTTATTGAGAGCTGATGCACTAGATTTTCTCTTTTCGGGTTGTGCTTGTAGGATTTCACGTTTAGCATTACGTGCAGCTCGTGATGAATTAAACTGAACGTCGGTGAAAGGATCAAATACAATATTGAATTCGTTATAATTTTCACTTTGTAGCATTTAAGCAGTGGTGTTCCAAATTGTTTTAACTACCGCTTCTTTGTAGTCTTCTCCGTTGCCTTTTCGCATATTAAATGCCCAATCTTGCAATATTACATTCAATTTCTCGATGATATCTGGCTCAAATTTATATCTTTATGCATCGCAAATCGTAGAAAATTGTCGCCAGATTGATGATTGCGTCGCAACTGTATTAGTAGGCACACAGGTATTAACAATTTGACTAATTTCGGCGTTCGTAGACTCACCGAATCGACTCATTATCAGTGCTTAGAAATTCAATAAGTTGTTGACAAATATGCCAAACTATTTACTGTGGCAACCAACACCGCGATAATTGATAAACAAATGAATAAGTGAAAAAACCACTAGTGCATTTGTGGCTGTAAAAGTTGCAGATAACTTTTGCCGCTGTCAAATCGACAATTGCACTGTGGCATATGCGATTTTTTATACATGAGTTGAATTGTCCCTATAAAACAGCGAGAAGATATTATTCATCACTATAAAACTGATCTGATTTGTTCTCTGTATGAAACTTCGCCATTGAATTGTTCAAAAAATAGTGAGAGAAATAGTCGAAGTAAACCCATATCTATCAATGAAACTAAAAGGGCCAAGGACAATCATTCTAAAACATGAATAGATCCAGTGAGTCGCAGCTTATGCAAAGAACTCTGAGGTTTATGTGCTTATGATTAATATCACGATTCTCAACTACGGAAAATTTCAAATGTAATTTCATCTGGAGACCCCTGAAGAAGTGAAAAGTTTTCGATTTCTTTTTCATTGTAACGTTAAGAAGTATAATTTGGCTAGAAAATGTAGGAGTGATATTTTTTCTATGGTGTTATACTCCATTTTATAGGTGGATGCACTTATTGATTTGTGTAAATGTCCATTATTCATTTCATGATGTATGATTTGATTACTCAATTGACAATTGGATACATGTTTAATTGTTTACGTGGAAAAATATCCTATATGTATCAAATATGGACTTTAACCAGAAAATTAACACTTTCGTCAAGGAAATTTAAGAATTTAAATTTTGTCCATCAACTTCCAAGGAAAGAAGTATAATTGAATTTCGTGATGTTTACATTGTTTGGTAAATGAAATATATTTGATGAGAACTTTGCATGTTGTGTTGAAGGCCATTTCTGAAGTCTTTCAGGTACTCAATTTGCCTAAGGAAATGATCTCATGAACGTCATACATTCTCCAGACAACTTTTTAGTTCATTGGGTTTCAAAATTAATGACTTTTTAATAACATAATTGTGGTGAGAGAAAGAATGATTCCTCTGCTGCTCAGCTGTTTGCTTGCGAAAATGTTGGTGAAGGTCATCAATAATTCGTACAAATCTCTTTCTACTAGTCGCTGTTGCTAATGGTAAATGATTTTTTCATATTGTTCAGCCACTGACACCTCCTCAATGCAGATGTCCCGATCTTTTATGAGATCTGGATTAATAATTCAGGTTTTACTGTCACTAATATCGGTTAACGAACCAATAATGGAAAAGGCGAAAATTGCATATATTTCATCATAAATTGAAACTAGAAGACTGAAAACGATGAGATGAATACATCAGAATGATTCAAAACAAAAAAATATCCACATAGTAAGAACAATTTATCAGAAATAAAAACATAGAACTGAAAATAGAACAAAACCTTATTCGACAAAACCAATACATAATAAGAATATAATGTTGCCAGATAATTTTTCCACCAGAAACTATATTCATTATAACCAGCATCCATTTTTTGGCATATAATGAAACTGATATACGAATATGCGTCGAACTAAGAGGGTTATAAAGACTCGAAGTGAATAATATTTATCAGAATGTTAAATTATCGAAATGAAAACCATAATGAGGATCTTTGTGATAATGAGCACTGACTCACTGAGCAAAATATGAATAAATATTTTGCTTAGTATCAGGGCAGGAATGTGCACTCTTTTCCAAAGAACAGCGAATTCGGATTCAGTTGCAATAAGAAATTTGACTTTAGGATGGATTGATTTCAAAAGTAATGCCAATTTTGTATATTGTTGAGTAACAACGCCATCTAGGAGAGAGCCAATACCTTGGAAAAAAAAAGTTGAGAGGTGTCAAGGGACACCCGGATGGAACGAAGTTCCTTTCGATTAATTCGTTTTTTTTTAAGTTATAATAATATTTTTTTTATTATTAACAAATATAATGTAATATAAACTTAATCAGTAGGCTCAATTTTAGTACATATGCATTGATATTGTAATATTAAAATATAATTTGCTTTTAAATTTATTAAAGTTATGACGCGTACACTTGCTAAACACACAATAATGGAGAGATTATAACGCGTATGACTTGGTTAGCACAATAGTAAAGAGAGGTTGATTTGTTGAGAATATAAACAGGATGTTCATAAAATCAGATGTGGAATCATCTGCGACTGAAAGATAAACTTTAGTCACTATCTTCCATCGTCAAGATAACCTCTTGTGGGGTATTCATGTTGAAAAGGGAAACATTCTCAATTGAATATTGATAGAAAGATTTTTCTGTGAATTGAAAAATCCACGATTAAAATGAAGTTATTTTTTGTGAATGTCTAACAGAAAACAACTACTTCCCGGCTAAAGCCAAGCTGGACATTGAACTACATCTGATAGATATTCTGAAAGCCTACTCAAAGAAAAATCTGAAATGAAAATTTGCATTTCCATTCAGATAGTTATTTAATTAAATAACTATCGAATGGAAATGCAAATTTTCAATTCAGATTTTTCTTTGATAGGTCTTTCAAATATCTACGATGTATTCAATGTCCAGCCCGGGGGGGAAATAGTTTTTTTGGAATTCACAAAAATAACTTATTTTAACGTGGATTTTAATT
>JAFIRS010008568.1:0-16093 GCA_018342105.1 Gonioctena quinquepunctata
CCTAGGTTATTCTGTGAGTAGCAGATTCAAAAATTCGTTGCGCAAGAATACCTATTTTATATTCGCGGCAAGCTTTTGAATGTGCCACTCACACAATAACCTCGGCCAAACAATTAAAGTCATTATTTTTACCTTTTTAGTGCATTGTATAAAAGCTTGTCTTAAAAAAAAAATATTCAATTTTTTTTAGTCATTCATGAAACCCGTCATCTTATTGAATTTGGGCCATTCACAAAACTCGTTTGCCATATTGGAGCCACCATTCTTTTTTTTTCTCCAGCAAAAATTCCTTACTGCATTGCCACCGGAATTATGAACACCTGCCAAATTTCAGCTCAATAGAACAACGGAAAGTGGGTCAAATTCAACTTGCAAGATTTGATTACAAACCAACAGGCAGACATCGGGACAGGTGAGACTGAATTAACTTGTAATAATGAAAGGGCGTTCAACTCAGTACCCTTGACAGAAATGATTCATCCTTGGCGATTTGTGAGTATATTATGGGATGAATTGTTAGAGAAAGAGAGGGAAAAAGAGGAAAATATTTTGAAAGACTCATAGTATTTATCCAAGGATAGTATTCAAATGATCGAAATGAGAATGATATGGACAATATATCAGTAAAAATGTTTGATTCATTTTCTTGGTATTCACAGTATTATCTGGTGATGTTTGTATTGGTAATGTTGACACTATAGCTTCATGGTAATAAAATATATGAAACGTTCTTCACTCTGTAATTCCCAGATATCGTGTAAAACAGCATCTGTTATAGATCCAGATTTTGTATATATATATATATATATTTATATATATATATATATATATATATATATATATATATATATATTTGTTATGTTATGTTATGCCAGTTGAAGGTTTAAAAGGAAAAAAAAAAAAAAAAAGAATAATTACTAAATAGTTATTAGTTCCAAGAGATTTTTTTTTGAATAACTTTTGAAGTTCTATTTATTTATAAGCCTTTGTATAATATGGATAGATAAAAATGTCAAAATAAACAACAACAAAAAGTCTAAATTTACAAAATTTTCATGAATAAAAGGTGATCAACACATTTGTAAATTTGAAACATACAGTATATGAAATTGGAGATAACTAAAAGTAACCAATGGTAGAACAGCAAACGTCTTCATGATAATAGCCAATCAGAGAATAGATGGTCATAGGTAAAAATTGGAAATTGTGAAGGAATAGCAATTGGTTGATATCATAAGCAATTATTATTAGAATTTGTAAATAGTAATAAGTATGGAAAAATAGTTGGATATATAAATTGAGTAAGATAAACCTAAACAGTGAAATGTGATAATTTAGTGCGCGAATTCAAAAATTCAAATGGGAAAACAGGAAGGGAAACTTGTATCGAGGCAACAACAAACAAAGCCAACGGGGAGATTGAAAATAAAATTAGAAGGGAATGGACGCAACATTTTGAGAGAACAAAAATTGAAAGAATTCCAACATTTGAAGAGCTAAACCAGTATTACCTCAATTATATATCATTTCCACGTCTCCAAAGATGATTTCCGCATCTGTTTGGTTCCTGATTTATGGTATTGGAGTTCCTGATAGCGCTTGTAGTGACAAGGTATCCAGTTTCAGGGCATATCTTGAAACACCGACATCTCCAGCAGGTATAAAACTTTAATAGTGCATTTTCGGTCCTGAACTATTTCACCAATAACGTATTTCACATCTGAAGAACTTTATTTCACCTTATTTTGAACAATAACAGAAAACTTTACTCTCACGGAAAAATTGAGGTTCTGTTTATCTATCCATGATTTCAATTTTATGATTATCCGTGAATATTTGTTTGATTCACCCTAGTATAATTTCTCGTAGGCCAGGTATTTTAAGTCTTCCTGAATAAAGGAGATAATTGCTTTATGATATTTTGTTGTTTGTTTTCTCACAGTGATCAATCATATCAAAGACCGTTCAATAAACTGAAGTTAGCCAGCAGTGGCAAGTGGCTCTATTGCTTTGAACCGGCCACCTTGAGATAAGGGCGTACCAACTGTAGTTTAGCCGTGGTGAGGAAAATAATAATTGTTGGTAGCGTGACGAGAGAACAGTGACGTTCGCTGGCAATTATTATTACAGCATACAATACAGGGGCAGAAATATCTATTTATATCATATCAATTTGGCTCACAAAGAATAACCAAAAATAATTAGCAATTTCAATTTACAGAAACAATATATATATATAATATTTCCAATTCATCAAAACATAACAAAAAGGCACCCAAAACGTGGGGCAAAAATATTACAATATTATATTTAAAAAATTCATCATTATATAACAAGTAGCGCCCAACGCGGTGCAAAAATATATGAATGATAATAATAATAACAAAATCCAATTATAAAATTCAATTTGATATAATATTCAATATATCATTACATAACAATATATATATATATATATATATATATATATATTTATATTGAAACACCCCCGTATCTTCCGTAATTATAAAAGTAGAATCATTTTATTCACACGATCGTTAGATATACTGGGGGTGAGTCTAAATTATCTCATTATGTTGACCTGAGTGACATAAACTGCGCGCCAGAAGCGAAATAGGCTCAAAATTCTTACGGATTCGTGATCAGGATATCAACTTGAGTACCAATCCATATTTTCTCTCAAAAATTTTCAGTTTTGAAAAATCCGAATTTGTCTCACTTCCCATAGAAACGTCCCTGTATCTTACGTGATTATTGTAGTAGAATTCTGTAATTTCCACGATCGTTCCACGTTCCACGTTTTGGGGGAATAGCTCTCAATTTCTATTGAACTCGGTGTTCGTTTTACAAAAGAGGGCTGTGAGATACCTTTATAAAGCGAAACCCAGAGATTCATGCAAACCCTCGTTTATTGCTCAAGAAATAATAACACCGACATGTATCTTTATTCTGGAAAGTGTATGTTTAATCCACAATTTTTTGTACAATAAAATCCAATCTCTGTCAACTTACAAGACCAGGAGTGATAACTTCACAGTATCCCTACCAATTCCCAGAAGCTCCTTGGTGAAGGGGGTCAATAATTTATAATGCTAAAAAAATGTTCAACCACCTGCCTTCACATATTAGTATTGTAATTTTAATTTAGCTTTGAATATGTGTCTTTATATATAACGTGAACGTTATATACAAACATTTTTTAGTATGCGATTAGGACTATTTATTGATTTTGACGTAATTGTGACTTTTCACATATATGCATGCACGTGTATGTATATGTGTATATATGTGTGTTTACATTTATTCAGTTTGTACTCTTTTTGTATTTTAAATGTTTGTACTCTTTTATATTTTAAATGCTTATAACTATTTTATAATTACCTTCTCCTAGCTTTGTCAATGAGAATTTAATTCATTCGATATTGAAGCATATTTGATTTGATTTGATTGATACCAAGGATGAGTCAAATCTTCTCCGAGGTTATTCTGAGTGACATACACTGAGCGCCAGGTGCGATGGATATATTGATTTCTGCAGAAAATAATATAAGAGGGCGAAATATTCTCCAAATTCTTATTGATTCGTGATCAGGACATCAACTTTAATAACAATCCATATTTTTTCTGGAAATTTTTCAGTTTTGAAGAATCCGAATTTGTCTCACTTTCCATGGGTACGCCCCCGTATCTTCCGTAAATATTGGAGTAGAATTCTGAAATTCCCACGATCATTACCGGAGATGATGCTGAATATCTCTCTTTTTCTCTCTCTCTAGTTCTCTCCGTTTCAAATATCATTTGCTACTCAAATTCAGTTACTCGCTTTGTTCACTGGCACTGGTGGAAGAACAGGAGTGGATGCGTCCACAACTGAACCAGTTGTAGCCATTTATCCATATGTCAAAGATTGTAATTGTTGAAATGGATTCAAGATAAATGCGAGTCATACCGTTTTCATGGATATGTTTATATATGTCATAGTCTTGTCAAACATTTTCAACTGTTAATATTCATTCTTCTATTTCCGCTAATAAATACCTTTGGAATTCACGTTGAATTACATTCATTGGTACAAGTCGTTTGCACAACAAAGTTCTGCCCGACGCTCTGCTCAACAGGTTATGGGCCCAGGATCTGAAATCTGAAAGCATATAATTCGTGTACCAACTGAAGTTAACCAAGAAGAGTTCCTGTCCAGTAAAAACGTATTGAAAACACTCCTAGTGAATTTAAATTCCCTGAACAAAGATAATTATGATACCTGGAAAATGCAAATGGAGGCCTTACTGATCAAGAATGATGCATGGGTATACGTGAATGGTGAATTATCGAAACCATTTTTGATTGAAGGGGACGCAGCTTCTTTGAGCAGTGTACAAAATTGGATAAAGAATGATAACAAAGCAAAATCCGATATAATTCTGTCAATTAGTCCGTCAGAATTGAAACAAATCAAAGGATGCACAACTTCTCGTCAAGTTTGGCTGAAGTTGGAAAATATTTACCAGTCAAAAGGACCAGCTCGAAAAGCGACACTATTGAAACAGCTCACGTTGCAGCGAATGAATGATGGTGACGATGTTCGTGATCATTTGAACAAATTTTTTGACGCAGTTGACAAATTGAACGAAATGGAAGTCGAAATCAATCCAGACTTACTGTCCATTATGTTATTGTACAGTTTGCCCTCTAGTTTTGAAAACTTTAGATGTGCAATCGAGTCCAGAGATGAATTACCAGTTCAGATATGCTACGTGTGAAAATCATTGAAGAACACGATGCACGACAAAATGAAGCTAGGAATTCAATGCAGAATGCAATGTTCGCAAATAAAAAGCATTTTCAAAGACGATACAACAAAAAGCCTGAAGTCTATGAAAGGTATTCCCATTCGGAAGCTAATACGAAGAACAAAGAATTTAAATTTCGTTGTCACAAATGCAGAAAAGTTGGATATAAAGCATCAGAATGTAAATATAATCGAAAAATCGATGAACCTTCAGCAAAATGTGCCGAAAATGTGTGTCTATGTGCCACCGAAGATATTCGAATTGGCGATATTGAAACGAAATGGTGCTTAGACAGTGGTGCAACGTCACATTTATGTAAAGAAACTGAAAGTTTCACCAAAATGGTTCACATAAATAACGAATCATTGAAACTCGCGAACAATCAATCATCTAAAATAGTAGACAAAGGTACCGTATCGTTCATGACCGATGTTAATGGAGAATCGAAAGACATAACCCTAAGCAACACTATGTATGTTCCAGACTTGCGTACCAACCTGATGTCTGTTGGGAAGATAGCTGAGAATGGATTTGAAGTCGTATTCAAGAAGGACATTGCTGTAGTGATAGGGACCGACGGTGATATTAAATTGATTGCAGATCGTATCGAAGGATTGTACTATGTGCGTGGTTTCCAGGAATCAGCTTTCTTTTCACAAAGAAATGAAGGAAATCTTGAATTGTGGCATCGTCGGCTGGGACATCTGAATATTGAAGATATCCTCAAAGCTGAATGGAAAGAAATCATTGGCGGAATGAAATTGGAAAAATGTCATGAAAACTTCAAATGCGACGTATGCCATCACGGAAAAATGTCAAAAATCCCATTCCCGAAAAAGTCTCTCAGAAAAAGTAGCTTACTGGAACTGATACATACTGATGTATGTGGACCAATGAGGATAGATTCCATTGGAAAGGCGAAATATTTCATCGAGTTTATTGATGATCATTCTCGATGGTGTGAAGTGAGGTTTATTAGATCCAAAACGGAAGTACTCGATATCACTAAGAATTTCATCACCTTAGTTGAAAACCAGAAAGGGAAGAAAATCAAATGCATACAATCAGATAACGGGACAGAATATACAAGCAAAAATTTCGAAGATTTGCTGAGTAGTCGAGGTATTACAAGACGTCTTACTTGTCCGTATAACCCAGAACAAAACGGTATAGCAGAAAGAAGAAACCGTACACTCCTAGATACAGCAAGATGTCTACTCATGCAGTCTGGTTTACCATCTTCATTTTGGGCCGAAGCCGTCAATACGGCGAATTACATCCGAAATCGGTGTCCTACCAGGAGTTTGAACGGAAAAACTCCGTATGAGGTTTGGAATCGAAAGAAACCAGATGTATCCCATTTTAGAGAATTCGGCTGCAGAGTTTTCTGTCTCAACAAGGATCCAGGTAGAGGAAAATTCGACTCTAGATGCAAAGAAGGCATTTTCCTGGGATATTCCGAACAATCAAAAGGATTTCGAATTTGGCTGGAAGAAGAACGGAAAATTCACATAACAAGAGATGTGAAAGTTTTTGAGAAAAATCAATCAAGTCTTGATGAATATCAAGATTTTGTTCCGATTGAAAATGAGGTAAATAATTCACCTCGAACAATTGACATTGAAGTTAGAAATATCATGCCTGAACCTGACATGAATCAAACTAGTGAACCAGAACCTGAGGATAATGTTCAAGAGGATGAAGAACCCCAAATATGTCATGAACAACACTCTTCACTCAGGAGAGGACCTGGCTGACCGAGAATTGAAAGGTCGGGCTCTAGGGGAAGACCTCGGAAGATTTATAGAGCGATGGAAACTCAACATGAAGAAGGAACATTTCTCTTATTTCAGAAATTCCAATGAAACATGCGATGTCTGGACCTGATAACACCAAGTGGTACCATGCTATGGTGGAAGAAATTAAGTCCATCATAAAAAATGATACCTGGGAACTCAAGGAACGTCCAAAAGACCTACATATAATTGGAAGTCGTATGGTTTTACGAAATAAGTACAGAGCTGATGGAACACTCGATGAAAGGAAAGCACGACTTGTAGCCCAAGGTTTAAGTCAAGAACCAGGTATACATTTCAATCAAACTTTCGCTCCGGTTTCTAAACTAAGTTCGATTCGACTTGTTGCGGCACTGGCAACCAAATTCAAAATGTCACTTCGACAGTTTGATGTAACTTGTGCGTACCTAAATGGCCAAATCGAGGAAGAAATATTCATGGAACCTCCGTAAATGTTGAAAGAAATTCTAGAAACGATCATCAGTGCGGAAAGTTCGAACTCCAACGTTATCACGAGAGCGGCTGATATGTTGGATCAACTTCGTCTAGGAAACCAAGTTTGTTTATTGAAAAAATCACTATACGGTCTTCGTCAAGCCGAAAGAAGTTGGTATAAGAAACTGAATAGCGTTTTGATATCATTTGGAGCCAAGCCATCAAATTCCGATCCATGCGTCTATCGCATAAATCAAGGGGAAGACTTGGGAATGATTGTGATTTATGTTGACGACATCCTGGTAGTTTCGAAAAATCCAAGTACGGCGGATACGATATATCAGAAATTATCGAATCATTTTGATGTGAAGGACTTGAGAGAAGTCGGATATTGCCTTGGAATAGAGTTTTCGAAGAAAGAAAATGGAATAGCAATGCATCAAAGAGGATACATCAAAGAATTACTGAACCGTTTTGGGATGACAGATTCGAATCCAGTGTCAACTCCATTGGACCCCAATGTGAAATTGAAAAAGTCCGAAGGAGCCCCAAACGAAGATGTGCAAAAAATACCGTATCGTGAATTAATTGGTGCTTTGACGTACCTGAGCACTACAACGAGACCGGATATTAGCTTTGCAGTTAGTTATCTTGGGCAGTACAACGATTGCTACAATAAGCTACATTGGACTGCAGGTAAACGTGTTCTACGATACCTGAAAGGAACCATTGATTTGGGACTTGTTTATTCACCAGATCAAGAAGTTTTGACAGGTTTTGTGGATGCTGATTGGGGATCTTGTCTCGATGACAGAAGATCCTATTCAGGATATACTTTTATTTTATCCAGAAGACTAATTTCATGGGATTCGAAAAAGCAACGCACAGTCGCCCTCTCCTCTACCGAAGCAGAATAAATGGGGATGACTGAGGCTGCAAAAGAAGCGATATATCTCCGGAATTTCATGAAGAATTCGGAACTTGAAGAGTTGACGGACATAATAATTTTCAATGATAATTTCAGCGCACTCAAACTAGCAGAAAATTCAACATTTCATGCTAGAAGTAAACACATCGATCTGAGATATCATTTCATCAGAGATTCGATTAGAAACGAAGAATTCACAGTGAAACATGTGTCAACGAGAAACATGACAGCCGATATTTTCACTAAGGGTTTACCGAAAGCGAAACATGTGTGGAGATGTGTGGAGATGCTCGGACTGGGTCCTGTTTTTCATTCAAGAAACTGGAATTGCCTCGAGGGGAAGTGTTGAAATGGATTCAAGATAAATGCGAGTCATACCGTTTTCATGGATATGTTTATATATGTCATAGTCCTGTCAAACATTTTCAACTGTTAATATTCATTTTTATATTTCCGCTAATGAATACGTTTGGAATTCACGTTAAAATACATTTATTGGTACAAGTCGTTTGCACAACAAAGTTCTGCTCGACGCTCTGCTCAACAGTAATAACTCTATAACATTATTGTATAATATGTGGATAATAAATTTATATTATTATTATATTCTCTGGGGTTGACCTGAGTGATATAAAATGCGCGCCAGTGGCGATTGAAATGCTGATTTTTTCAAACAATAATACTAGGAGGCGGGATAAGCGGGATTTTACTGATTAGTGATTAGGAAATCAAATTTATAACCGATTGGCATTCTTGCTGAAGAATATTTCAGTTCAGAAAAATTCCAATTTTCCCACTTCTCATGAAAACACCTCCGTATCCATCGCAATTAGTGGAGTAGAGATTTGAAATGTCTACGATATGTAGATATTCAGGGGTTGAGACTCAATATCTGTAGTCAAATTTGCTGAGCTTCCAGAGGGAAGCACAAAAATATGGATTTTCTTAAGTAAGTAAAGTATTCAACTTCTTTCCGAAAATCGAAAAAGGAGTTCAAAATGAAAAAACAAGTCAGACTATATTATTGAAGCATATCTCAAAAACATAATTTCTCTTCCTGTTCATTAATATTCATTGACGGCTACAGAAACCTAAGGTAGAAATATTTTACTGTTAACTCTGCAAAAATCGTTCTATCCATCGCCCCTGGCGCGCAGTGTATGTCACTCAGGTTGACCTCAGAAGAGATTTGGGTTCACTCTCGGTATAACTAACGACCGTGACAATTACAGAATTCTACTACAATAATTACGGGGCGTTTCCATGGGAAGTAAGACAAATTCGGATTTTTCATAACTGAAAATTTTTCAGCGAAAATATGGATTGGTACAAAAGTTGATGTCCTGAGCATAACTTGCCCCCTTATATTATTTTTCGCAAGAATCAATATATCCATCGCACCTGGCGCTCATTGTATGTCACTCAGATTAACCTCAGAAGATAGTCTAATCAACAAGTTCAAAAACGTGTTAAATAGATATAAAGCTCCTAAAAATATGAGCGATAGCTCATTCGATTCGAAATGACGCCTAGAAAAAAGTTAGTCAAGGGTTTATTAGCACGTAAAAAATTGCGATTGTTATCAACAAAATAAGATTAAAAATTCGTTAATAGTTTCTAAAATAATGATATTTAAGGAATTATGGAAAAAAATCCTGAAAGAGGAGGAAATTTCCAATAAACTCTACTCTATTATTTATAACTTCTTTTTAACGCTGAAAATAGGGCTCTGCGAGGTCGTTACGGCATAGGCGCCCGTCTAAAAAGCCGTTATATCACCTGAAATAATTTTTCTATAGTATTAAATAACAATTAAAAAATTTGAATAAATTTACACCATAATTTACCTAGACACTTGAACGAGAAAAACCGCGGTAAAAACAATTTTCATGTCGATTTTTCAAAAAGTTACACTATTGTTATTTAACTAATTTTTTTCCAATCTCTGTTTTTATAAATTACGACATAAAAGTTTAAATAATTGGTCTATAAAATTTTCGCTTCGTGGAGCTCTTTTCATTTAGGTACTCAATGAAGCAATGCAACATTTTTTATTAAAGTTCATTATTTTGTTAATTATAATTTTTTTAAATTAACAAAAAATGAAACTTCCAAAAAATGTTATCAAAAAATTTTTTTTTAATAATATCCTATTATTGCTGTTTTTGCATCTATTATAGGTATTAATTAACATTGGAAAAAAATGTTTACGTCATTTGTTAAGAAATTGTTCATAAACAGACTATTTTGGGATTGAGAAAAAAAAAATTTCACCATCTTATTGCATAGGTAAAATTATGATTAAAAAAAAATCTTCACAATTCAGTTTGTAAATACCACTTTTAGAAAGTTGCCTTCAAAACAACGAACAACTTGAATAGACATCTTGTCAACGGTAAAGATAAAATTGATAAACTTTCTGAAAGTGGTATTTACAAACTAAATTATGAAGATTGTATAGCGACATACATCGGTAGCACCTGTAGACCTTTGGAAGTTCGAATAACCGAACACCTTAATGATAATAAAAAATCAGCCTTTGGCCATCATCCTAGATTCAATAAACACAATTTTAGCCCGAATAGAAATTCAAAAATTCTACATGAAATCAGACAAAAGAACAACACTAAGTTAGACTTCATGGAAGACCTTCATATTAACAAAGAATTGGTAAAAACAATCACCTTTGTCTAAATTCACAAGTCAATTTAAATAGATCTTTTATCCAGTTCACAGACGTCTGCAATAAATAAATAAAAGAATTTCGATATCATTCAATCAATCTCTTATTTCTCGATGATGATTCACTTCAGAGATACTTTATCATTTGTTCCTAGCCAACTTCCACTCTGAGAACACTTTTTCACTCTAGAGTCACTCTTCTTCACTCCAAAATGGAATAGAACGCCATCTACGTTTGCCACCTTCTTTATAATATGTTTCTAAGGTTCCAAGTCATGTGTCACTCTTGTCATTGTCAACGACAATATCCGTTTCCTTCTTCACTTCAACATTGACATCCATTAAACCATGTGGAATTCAATTTTAAAATAATGGATTACATCAATTTATAACACTCGAGTGTTTTTTAAGAAATGTTTTAACTTGTTATATGTACCTAAGGTTCCTACCTATTTTATACAAACTGGAAACTGTTTCGATGGACTTCTTGTAAACCTGACGAGTAACCTAAAATCTTCATCTTTCAAAATGTCAAAATATTTCATACACAATTTCATTAGGTATTACTTACTTGCAGGTAAGCACTGATGATGACTATTATATAGTCGAAAGCGCTCTGCTACGATTTTAAAAATAAAAATAATTTTGCACGAAATACAAATTTCTCTCAAACCTACTATCTCACAGCTCCAAAAAACTTCAATAATTCAGACTCACCCCCAGTATATCTACCGATCGTGGAAATTTCAGAATTCTACTCGCATCGTCCGAACATTATTGTGGGAGTCTCAATAACGTTCGTACGATGCGAACGCAAAACTCAAATAAAATAATTTTTTCCTGATGATGACAAATACCATGTCGAAACGTCGTTAAGAAAAATTATATGAATTGACAAATCAGACCTCTATTCCGAGAAATTGAAGAATATATATATTCATATATATATATATACAAAACTAGGGATATTGGGGTAAGCAGCAATGAAAAAATAAACTCTTCAAGGTTTATCCAAGCTTTCGGAAATGTTTATTTCCATAATCAGGGACAAACTTTGTTGAGGTTGGTTTCAATGATGTTAAACATATTCATCTAACAACGAAGTTCAAAGTTACTAAAAACACATTAGCGTTGTTTAATATTATATAAATATAATTGTGTACTCTATTGGTGTGACAAGTGAAACTGACAGGTTAGGAATCAATTCCTAACCTGTCAGTTTCAGTTGATTTTTATATCGGATATTCAAATTTATATCACCAATGAATAATTGTACATCTGAGTCAGCCAGTATTGATAAATATTCCTCCATGTCCGTTAAATAGATATCAATATCGGTTGCTGGCGGTCTATATGATGCCGTTAGAGAATAGGAAATTCTTTTCACCGTGAATGTTCAACAAATTCACTTCCATCAAATGATGGGCCGAGACTAAGATGTATGAAAACCCTGGTGCTTGCACTTATACCTGTAGAAGTTTGGGATCGACTTGGCGACACTTGGCCTACTTGATAATAGAGATTACTAGCGTGTCAGATGGCGCCAATTTCGATTTAGTTTCAATTCGGTAACAGGGTATATTTATTTACTCAGATTTCTTTTTGAGGCTAACTGTGTGCGAGATACAATTCTAGCTTTGCTATTGGTTTAAAAGAGACATCTGTCAAACTTCACCAATAGAAAAGCTAGAATTAGAAGCCCCCGATTATTGCACAAAGGAAGCACTGTCGTGTTGTTTTTCGTATTTTGTACGATTTGAATTTGAGGTTAACTGCATTTTGACAGACGGAGAATTGGAAATGAAATTGTCATTATATTGCAGAAAATATAAAATTCAATGCATACAATATAATGAACTATAGAAATATCATTATTAGTCAATTCGACAAGATTTGTACTTCTTTTGGTACTAAATACAGGCGAAAATTCAGATCTGCGGCTTTATACTGTACAACATAAAATGCAAATGTGGCCCATTCTACAAAAGGTATCCTTACACACTTACACTACCTGAAAATAAACAATTCATAGCGCACCAATGAACTGATGAACGAGTGTTTGTTTTAAAGACAAGCGCAGGAATAAGCTAAGCAAGATTTCATATCAAAGAGATGGAAAACGCATAGATACCGACAAAACACTGAAAATAATTTCATATAAGATGCTGCAGATGTCAGAAATTAAGTTCTGACATTAAGCGAGAATATAGACAAACATTTTTGGACGGCGCCATCTACCACAGAGAAAGAAGCTCTGTTGAAGTAACAGGTGGTGTCCCCTCAAAAATCTAAACAATATCGAATCAGTTCATTCACCAGGGTTTTTAGACATCTTAGCCGAGACGTTACAAAATTTGGTATAAAGATGTAACTAAGGTCATCTAGGAGCCATGTTTCGGACAAAATTATTATAGGGAGTTCATCGAAATTTTTCCTTAAACTTCTTATATTGAGATGTAGCATAAGACTCACCAGAAAATTCGTTTGTTTCTCTTTCTTCGTGTAGTTCTAATTCATTCTTGAAATCCAACATTCCAAAACACATTTACAGCTGGGATAATACCAAAAACAGATAAGAAATCTTAAACGTACATACAAATCTTTGGAGTGAAATCAATTCTGAGGTGTAGTACAAGAGCTAAGAGAGCAATAATAATAGGTGGAAACAGAGGGTTATAGAATTGCAAATTCAATGAAATATTTCTGGAATAAAATGAATAAGAGTTGTTTGGGAGAAGTGGCATAATAATTAATTTTTATATAAGAGGATCAGTTGCTATGGTGGAATGTTTTTTTCGTAAATCCTCCACAACAATGTGAATATGTTTTCCCAAACCATATCGTCTATTTTGGAATGCAAAAATACAACAATGCGCAGGTGGTAGTTGCGCAGAAGACATGACAATCATTTTAGGGAGCAATGGGGAAGCTGAAACTTCGGGACGTTTTCAGTATCGCGCGAACTGGGCAACTCTTCAAGCCACGTACAGGTTTTCCCCGGGAAAACACGCGAAGCTCGGAAAATGTTCGTGGGTTTCACAGTGTGATTCACTAGTTTCGGTGTTGTGTGAGTTTGGTGAATAAGAAATGTTATTTCAATTATGAAATGCTACTGAAGTGTAGGTGTGAATCAAGCTCGAAATGTAGGATTTTTCAACAAAAATGATATTCTGTTGGGGGTGCTGGAAAATTTGCGATGAAATATTCGCGGATATGTATCAGTTGAAAACTATACCCTTCCTTGATCTCCCAAGAATGATATCGATGTTCAGGACTACGAATGAAAAGAACTGACGGAGGAAGCGAATTCGTTGATAAGGTAAGCGTAACAACTTTTTTGACAATTGATGTTGGCATTTTCACCATTCCTGGACAGGAACAAAAACTTCACCGAGGCAAATTGATGTTTTTATTGTCACTTATATTCTGAAGAGGTATTAATGCCTTTTTAATCTGAATTATTGATGAGTTCTATGAAAAAAAAAAATATACTGAAATCGTCTGGTGAGAAGTATAAAAATAAAGATAGCTATTTATTAACAGATGCTCTGTGGATAAACAGAAACGAACCAAATTAACAGGCCCATCCCAATGCGACAATGCTACAATTCTAAGCTGACTCAGTTAAGCCCCTTTACACATATATAAGGTTTATCTTTGGTAACCAATCTCTAATTTGATAAAATGTTTACTAATTTTTTTTTCAATTTTGTTGTAATATACTCTTTGTTTGGCTGCCACTTCATGTGCGAATCAAAATACAATCTTAAATTCAGTTTTAGGAACTGAAGAGTTTTTTTGCAGATCACGAAGTTATGGCATTTACTAGTGTGGACCTTCATTTCATTATTATCAGGATAGGTTCACTTATTTGAAGTGAAACACAGGAAGTAAGATTCGTCCACATTGAGTATTAATAAATTGTTATTGTTAAGCCATGTTCCAACCTTACCCATTGCCACTTCTGCTTTTTTATATACAAGATCCCATGTGTTATCCTACATCATGATAACTGTCTCAGCAGCATAACATACCACATCTCCTTCACATACCGATTGAATTAGACTATTGATGTGGATTATAGATATAATTGGACCCAATACTGTGCCTCGTGGCACACTCCACCAGGCGAGACTTACTTAGGGAATCACCAACTTTAACTTGCTGAAATCTGTCGTTGAGAAAGTATTTGAGCAAGTTCACTCCTGTCTAGTAAAATGCAGTGCGACTCAGTGTCAAAGACATTTGCTAAGCATTTCCGAACCTGATTAAGATCATCTTCTGGTCCAAACACTTGCCTGAATTCATATTGGTTAAATCATAACACTTTATGATTTTATAAAAGGTGAACCAGTCTCAGGTTGACACATTTTTCCCATGGTTTTGCTAACATTGCTGATAATTGCTATCGGTCTATAATTACTAATTTGTTTGGGCTTCCTTCATGAAGTGGTGGGATAATTGAATTCTTAAGTATATTTGGGTATATTTCCTCTTTGAGAATTGAATTTATTATGTGCAGAGGTGTTAATAAGGCTTCGTGGGTATGTTCCAAAAAAAATTGAACACTGATACCAGGATTTCCATATATTATTATCAAAAAGCGAGTTTATAACTTCAATATTTCTGTTTTTTTAATCGGGGCCAAAAAAAATTATCCAACATTGTAACGGTGATTTTCATTTCAGTCTACCCCGTTGAATTCGGATGACTCACTGGCAGAAAATATATTCAATTAATTTGCTATATCCAATTCGTCAGATAGTTCTTGATTATTTTCGTCCAAGATGTTTCTAATATTGTACTTTGTCTCTACATTATTGCCATATTTAACTCCAAATTCACTTGTAATCATTTTTATTAGCTTTGGATAGATTTTCATAATATTTGGCTTTGACTTCATTAGTAGTTTTTGTGAGCTTTGTGATATTGTCTATATACAGGGCGAGTCAGAAGTACTTTCACAAACTTCAGGAGGTGACTCCTCACAACATTCCAATATGAATTGTCCAAATAAATATATTTCCGGAAACGCTTCGTTTCCAAGATACAGGGTGTTGAAGTTTTATTTTTTTATTTTCGTTTTTCTAATAACTTTCGAAATGCTGACTTTAATTAAACGAAAATTCGTATTGAGAAATTTTTTGAGGTGTCGAATTCGAACCTGATGTTATTATTGCTCTTACTTGTAGAGGGCGCCATCTACACGTCTTTCTCTTTTTTGAAAATCAATAACTTCTTTGAGCGTACTTCTAGCACATTTTTCAGTGAAAAAATCAATTCTTCAATCATATCTCCGTAAAAAAGCTACCCATCCTACAAGTCACTATAAGCAACCGTTTTCTAGATATTTGGACATGAAAATTTGAAGTCGATTATTTGCTAATCGATGCGTGTTGAAGTTATTACCATTATTCTGCATTTTCACAGAAATGCTTGGGAAATGAATTTGACGTTTGAGT
>JAFIRS010008569.1:0-16091 GCA_018342105.1 Gonioctena quinquepunctata
GGGTGTGGTAGAAAAACGATGTTTGTACGTACCTTGGCGATCATCATTGTGAAGATGACTCATTTTGTATGATTTATATTTGTTATTCCTTAGTGTGGTAAGTTCTAAAGGTTTTATTGTAACACAATGTCGAGAGCGACGTGGCATTGGCAGTGAGTGCAGTTTTCTACCACACCCTTCTCCCAGACCAAACATTTCTCCCTTGCACATGTCAACAACTACTATTTTCATTTTAACCTCAACACGAAATGTTTCAATTTTCAGATGTCATTGTTAATTATCGGGAAAAAAAAATTAAAAATTAATTATTGAAAAAAAACACTACTGAAGATGCCTCCGGCCAGGGGCGAAACGTCTAGCATGATATGAGATAGTTTTATTTTTACACAAGAATCTCAAACCTTAGAATCCCCAACCAAATATATATATATATATATATATATATATATATATATATATAAAAGCATCAAATTATAGATAGTGACACCTATAATCTGTGCGGCGGAGCTTAGACCTAATATCGTGGAATTTTAATATATATATATATATATATATATATATATATATATATATATATATATATGTATATATATATATATATATATATATGTATATATATATATATATATATATATATATATATATATATATATATATACAGTATGTCTCACTTCTCATTCCGTAATTATCGGAGTAGAATTCTGAAATAATCACGATCGTTGGATATACCAAAAATGAGTCTAAATCTCTTCTGGGGTTAACCAGGGGCGATGGATATACCGATTTTTGCAAAAAATAATATTAAGGGGCAAGATAGGCTCGAAATTCTCACGGATTCGTGATCAGAACATCAACTTTGGTAACATTCCATATTTTCGATTAGGAGCTTAGTTATTGAGACTAAGAAGGTTTATTTTATTTTTTACTTTTCAGTTCCGTATTTCGTCGGTTTAATTTTTTGTTAAAAAGTTTTTTTTTCAAATTTTTGAGGCTGAAATCTACTAATTACCACCTACTTGTTTTTTGTTTACTTTCAAAATACTTACTTACCCACCTCACTTCAACTATCACCGGTTAAATAATATTATTATCTACTTTTACTATTTGTTGTAATATAAATTATTTTTGTTCTGGTTAGTTTATTTCATTACTTTGTGTATCATTCCATCCTCTCATAGAATATAATGATTGTGACGGATGTGGAACAAAAATAATGACAGTAGCGATCTGTCACATTGTCAACTACATAAGTGTGTGCCAATGTTGACAAGATAAAAATCAATTATCCTCTATTTTTCTACTTATGAGAGTGGATAATTTCATTCGAAATCCAAATATGAGGTATACCCTATCTATTGAAAATATCATCCAAATCGAAGAACCCAGTACAAAGTTATGCCTGATAGAATTGGTTAACGGACCAGAATTCAAAGGTGATCAATATCCTTCATTTTGCTACCCTTAGGGGTGGATTCCATCTTTTTAATTCAAATGGGGCCAATTTCGAAGTACACCCCATCCACTGAAAAAAGAATTATCGGAATCGGACGCCTCAGTAAAAAGTTATGCGTGATCATACATGAGAAAAATATACGCGTCGACTAGAGAACCTCCTCCTTTTTGGTTTCGTCGTTTAAAAAATAGTTGCTTTGGATGTGTGACGACCATCATTCCGTGAGTCATAGATTCAAAAGCTTGTCGCGCAAACTCACGGACTAACCTACATCACACATCCAAAGCATTTTTTTTTCTTTTTTAGTGAATGTGAATGAGAGCTTGTTTTTAAAAAGTTTTTTCATCAATTATTTTATTTTGTGCTTTTTATTACTCAAGTACGCTTTAATCTATGCATTTTTGTCGAAGCATCGTTATTATGAAGCCTTTTTCCTGTTAGTTCTGAGCTATCTAGTCCTCCAATGGGGAGACCATCTGAAGATTAACTCATCCGCCATCTTCAATTCCTCAATTTTGACTAAAAACAATAATCTTCGACTAAATTCATAATCTCCGACCCCAAAACCTCGACATTCTAATTTTGAATCGAATCAGGCCATAATTACAAATCTTGTCCGCCATCTTGGAGCCGTCATTTTGTTCGTTTCTTCTCTGAAAACATTGTATATTGCATTGTCACCGAAATTATGAACACCTGCCAAATTTCATCTCAATCGGATGTCGGCAAGTGCTCCAAAAATGGATTAGAAATTTTGAACCGGAAAGAATGACATACGAACGAATCAAGTTAAAGAAAAGCTTGTTATCAGACCAACAAGCCTATTTCTAGCGATTATATTGATAAAATCATTAGGGTTGCGAAAGTCATGTGATTTTGTCCGTGTGGTCCATTTTTAATTCCATTCAAGCCAAACTTAGAGTTGTATTTCAAAATAAATGATTAACAGAAGTTTTTCTCATGCGATGCCAATTTTCTTGAAGATACTCTAGAATTATCCAAATATTGCCTTAGGGCTACATTGACCAAATTGGGTTGGATAATAAATGGACGAATAAACGAAGGAAGCATCCAACCGGCATTTACGAGACGTTTTCATATATGTGAAAATGATAGTATTACACGATATCGTAAAAACTTCATTCTAACTATATGAGTGTGATGCAGCTCCGAAGACATCGACATCTATATTTCAGATATGGATGGAGCTAACTACTTACTCAACGAATTGGTGATCGATACGAAACGGAGCTTTTATGAAAAATAAAAACATGTGGTTTCTAGAGTGAAAACAACGGCCTTGTAGCGATTACGATGCCAACAAAGGAAAATGGATGGAGGCGAGGTCATCGAGAGTTGAGAGGTGTTTTCCTGGAATTCGACCAAGATGAACTTCCTCGAAAATTGTCTCTGATGGAAAACACTTGGAAATAGAAGCAACAGGTGCTAACACATGGGGAAAAAAATTAGGGCGACCTCGTATCAACGATTCTGTTTAATCTACACGAAATCGATCGTTAATCACCCCTATTAATGATCAATTTCTCTATTAACCGATTCCTCTATCATATCCACGTAAAAAAGCTACCCTTGTTACAAGTCGCTATAAGCGATATTTGGACTTGAAAATTTCAAGTCGATTATTTGTTAATCGTTGCGTGTTGAAGTTATTGCAATTATTTTGCATTTTTTACAAGAATGCTTAGGAAATTAATTTGACGTTTGAGTAAGTAGTTTCGGTTATTACATATTGATGATCTGAATTCTGATGGTGTAGTGGGTTTTTCTCCAACTGAAAAACAAATGCGCCATCACTTCGAATCCCGGGCTTCATTCAATCAAGATTTTCATCTTGAGATTATTTTATATTTGAAACTTCGCTTTTGTATGTATATATACTAGTTGAAAAATAACTATGAATTTGAAATAAACTTTGTAGAAAGGATATTCCTTGAGGTTGCAGTCAAATTTAATGACCAGTGAAAAAAGAAAAACTCTTTCTTATTTTGTCAAGCTTTCGAAAATGTTTATTTTCATTATCAAGACAGCTGTAAAAAAAGAAAACACAATTGTGAAATGCAATTTTTCACAAATTTATAGAACTTACTGAGGTGAGCTTAAGTGAAAACAGCGAACTAATCACCATTTTGTGAATGAGGAATTTTTTTCAAAATCATATAACTATGAAACACTACTAGTAATATATGAAAATTAAACAATTGTAAGAGCACATATTGTTTAGGAAACTTAATTTAAACAATTTAAAATTTGACAGGACAATTACCACATGGTTAAAGCATGACTGAAAATGGAAATGGTGGATGACAGGAAATGCATGACATAAAATGTCAAGTGTCATATGTCAAAGTCAAAATGTCATGGGAGAAACATGTGTTTTGTCCACAAAACAAAAAGAAAAGTACCAATCTATATGACAAAAATTAATAAATGGGAGAAAAAATCAAGAAATACTAAAGTTTCCATTCCTATCATGCTCCAAACAGGAAAACTAACCTGATCTTATTCATGCTATGTTCTTCGCACAAAATGGTATAGGAAACCAATATGTTCTAACAGATTCATAAGTTTCCATTCCTATCATGCTCCAAACAGGAAAACTAACCTGGTGAAAGGTTAGAAAAGCAGAGTAGTGTGTTTATCACATCCAACTTTCCAAAGGGAATGTTTAAATGAATCAAAAACTATTTCAAAAGAAAATTCATATCCAATTAAATTTATTGATGAATTACTATTCAGAACTGATCGTCAACCCAGTGTTACTATTATTGAACCTGGAAATGCAAATATAAATAATGACTTTGGAACATTAAATTCTCCAATTATAAACTCAATTGTTCAACCTCAACCAGTAGAATCATTTATTTACAAAACATTACCGTATGTAAGAGAACTAACTTCTAAACTGACTAATGTGTTTGAATAAGATAAACTACGCATTGCCGACAAAAATGTTAAAACTATTGCTAGCCTTTACACTAGAACTGAAGCCCCTTTAACGATCTATGAGAAATCAAATGTCATTTATAGTATTCCTTGCCTTAACTGTGATAAAATATATATCGGTCAGACTAGTAGGAATTTAACAGGCCGCATAGCATCTCATAAGAGTGATTGTAAAATTAAAAAAAATAGTTTTGCATTAGCTGAACAAAATATTAATTCTAATAATTTTAGTATTTTCAACAACCCTTCCATTTTAGCAGTAGAGAATAACTAGCACAAAAGGAATTTCCTTGAAATGGTTTACATAAAAAATGAACCTAATAGCATGAATAAACGATGTGATATTTCCAACCATAGTGTTATTTACAATTACTTGTTGAAACTTGATTCTAACTAAAGTTTTGAAATATAGAAAACTGCTGAGTATTTCTTGATTTTTTCCTCATTTATTAATTTCTGTCATATAGATTGGTACTATTCCTTTTGTTTTGTGGACAAAACACATGTTTCTCCCATGACATTTTGAATTTGACATATGACACTTGACATTTTATGTCATGCATTTCCTGTCATCCACAATTCCCATTTTCAGTCATGCTTTAACCATGTGGTAATTGTCCTGTCAAATTTTAAATTGTTTGAATTGAGTTTCCTAAACAATATGTGGTTTTACGATTGTTTAATTTTTATATATATTACTAGTAGTGTTTCATAGTGATATGATTTTGAAAAAATTTTCTCATTCACAAAATGGTGATTAGTTCGCTGTCATCAAATTATAGATAGTGACACCTATAATCTGTGCGGCGGAGCTTAGACCTAATATCGTGGAATTTTAATATATATATATATATATATATATATGTATATATATATATATATATATATATATATATGTATATATATATATATATATATATATATATATATATATATATATATATATATATATATACAGTATGTCTCACTTCTCATTCCGTAATTATCGGAGTAGAATTCTGAAATAATCACGATCGTTGGATATACCAAAAATGAGTCTAAATCTCTTCTGGGGTTAACCAGGGGCGATGGATATACCGATTTTTGCAAAAAATAATATTAAGGGGCAAGATAGGCTCGAAATTCTCACGGATTCGTGATCAGAACATCAACTTTGGTAACATTCCATATTTTCGATGAAAAATTTTCATTTCTGAAAAATCCGAATTTGTCTCACTTCTCATCTCATCTTCCGTAATTATTGTAGTAGAAATCTGAAATTTTCTCGAGATATAACGATGATGAGTCTCACTATCCATCGCCTCTGGCGCGCAGTCTTTGTCACAAATTCGGATTTTTCTGCGACAATTCAACTCATGTATATGAAAAACTCTTCAACAAAAAATTGAACCGACGAAATACGGAACTGAAAAGTAAAAATAAAACTTTTAACAAAGAACCGACGAAAAATGATTGAAAGCAAAAAATAAAACAAACCTTCTTAGTCCAAATGATAATTGAGCTCCTAAACTAATGTAAGTAACTGATTTTGAAACGGCGCCAAACAAACAATTATCGAAGATCATTATCTATGAAAGAAGTCATCAAGATGCAGCCGTGCATCTCGCTGCCATCATTTTACGCTTCACCCAATTCAATTGCTAGTTTGTTTGGCGCCGACTCAAAATCAGTTACTAACATTAGTTTATGAGCTCGATTATCATTTATACTAAGGTTTATTTAATTTTTTGCTTTTCAGTTGATTTTTTCGTCGGTTTTATTTTTTGTTAGAAAGTTTTTATTTTTTATATTTTTCACTTTTCAGTTCCGTATTTCGTCGGTTTAATTTTTTGTTAAAAAGTTTTTATTTTTATATTTTTTGTGGCTAAAATCTACCAATTACTACCTACTTGTTTTTTGATTACTTCCAAAATACTTACTTACCCACCTTACTTCAACTTTTACCAGTTAAATAATATGATTATCTACTTTTACTATTTGTTGTAATATGAATTATTTTCGTCGTTCTGGTCAGTTTATTTCATTACTTTGTTTATCATTCCATCCTCTCATAAAATATACTGATTTTGATGGAACAAGAATAATGTCAGTAGCGATCTGTCATTGTCAACTACGTATGTGTGTGCTAATGTTCACTAGTGAAAAATCAATTCCCTATTTTTCTACTTGTAAGGGTGGCCAATTCCTTTCGAAATCCAGATATGAGGTATACCCTATCTATTAAAGGAAGAATCATCCAAATCGAAGAACCCAGTACAAAGTTATGCCTGATAGAATCCAGAGGGTGAGTGATCAATATCCTTCATTTCGCTACCCTTAGGGGTGCATTCCATCTTTTAAATTCGAATGGGACCAAAGTCGAAGTACACTCTATCTATTGAGGAAAGAATTTTCGGAATCGGATGCCTCAGTAAAGAGTTATGCGTGATCATACATAAAAAATATGATGGAAAAACATAAAATATACGGGTCGAATAGAGAACCTCCTCCTTTTTGGTTTCGTCGGTTAAGAAATCGCATATGCCACAGTGCAATTGTCAGTTTGAGAGCGGCAAAAGTTAGTTGCAACTTCTACAGCGACAAATGCACTAGTGGTTTTTTCAATTATTCATTTGTTCATCAATTATTGCGGTGTTGGTTGCCAAAATAAATAAAGTATGCATTGAAATGTTTCTAAATTTCTTATTCATTAAATTGTCCTGCCAAATTACACTCGGTGTTTGTATTTATATCGGATAAATGTATGTTGTTCAAATTCTAAACTGTTTCCTTCAGCAATTTGACTCGAAAAACTGTCAACCTAGAAGCGCTCCACCTTCGGTGTCGCGTTTTTAATAGTTGAGAGTTTTCCTCGTCTAATTGCTAGGCAACAGTTTCTCATTAAACAACCCAACATTACCCGATATAATACAAACCTTTCGTGCAATTATAAGTGAAAATGGGTTTTATTACTGAAATTGATGTCCTGATCACGAATCGGTAAGAATTTTGAGCCTATATTGCCCCAATATTATTTTTCGCAAAAATCGGTATATTCATCGCCACTGGCGCGCAGTGTATATCACTCAGATCAACCCCAGAGGATATTTAGACTCATTTTCAATTTATCTAATGATCGTGAAAATTTTAGAATTCTACTTCATTAGTTACGGAAGATACGGGGGTGTTTCCATGAGAAGTGAGACAAATTCGGTTTTTTTCAGAACTGAAAATTTTCAGCGAAAATATGGATTTTTACTGAAGTTGGTGTCCTGATCGCGAATCCGTAGAATTTTCGAGCCTATCTGGCCCCCTCAAATTATTTTTCGCAAAAATCGGTATATCCATTGCCCCTGGCTCGCTGGTTAACCCCAGAAGAGATTTAGACTCATCGTCGGCATATATATAACGATCGTGGAAATTTCAAAATTATATTCAAATAATTACGGAAGATACGGAGGTGTTTCAATGAGAAGTGAGACACACTGCATATATATATATATATATATATATATATAAATAACTATGAATTTGAAATAAACTTTGTAGAATGGAGGAAAAGGAGGTTGCAGTCAAATTTAATGGCCAGTGAAAAAAGAAAAACTCTTTCTTATTTTGTCAAGCTTTCGGAAATGTTTATTTTCATTATCAAGACAGCTGTGAAAAAGGAAAACACAATTGTGAAATGCAATTTTACACAAATTTATAGAACTTGAGGTTGAGTGAAGACAGCGAACTAATCACCATTTTGTGAATGAGAAAATTTTTTCAAAATCATATCACTATGAAACACTAGTAATATATATAAAAATTAAACAATCGTAAAACCACATATTTTAGGAAACTCAATTCAAACAATTTAAAATTTGACAGGACAATTACCACATGGTTAAAGCATGACTGAAAATGGGAATTGTGGATGACAGGAAATGCATGACATAAAATGTCAAGTGTCATATGTCAAATTCAAAATGTCATGGGAGAAACATGTGTTTTGTCCACAAAACAAAAGGAATAGTACCAATCTATATGACAGAAATTAATAAATGAGGAAAAAATCAAGAAATACTCAGCAGTTTTCTATATTTCAAAACTTTAGTTAGAATCAAGTTTCAACAAGTAATTGTAAATAACACTATGGTTGGAAATATCACATCGTTTATTCATGCTATTAGGTTCATTTTTTATGTAAACCATTTCAAGGAAATTCCTTTTGTGCTAGTTATTCTCTACTGCTAAAATGGAAGGGTTGTTGAAAATACTAAAATTATTAGAATTAATATTTTGTTCAGCTAATGCAAAACTATTTTTTTTAATTTTACAATCACTCTTATGAGATGCTATGCGGCCTGTTAAATTCCTACTAGTCTGACCGATATATATTTTATCACAGTTAAGGCAAGGAATACTATAAATGACATTTGATTTCTCATAGATCGTTAAAGGGGCTTCAGTTCTAGTGTAAAGGCTAGCAATAGTTTTAACATTTTTGTCGGCAATGCGTAGTTTATCTAATTCAAACACATTAGTCAGTTTAGAAGTTAGTTCTCTTACATACGGTAATGTTTTGTAAATAAATGATTCTACTGGTTGAGGTTGAACAATTGAGTTTATAATTGGAGAATTTAATGTTCCAAAGTCATTATTTATATTTGCATTTCCAGGTTCAATAATAGTAACACTGGGTTGACGATCAGTTCTGAATAGTAATTCATCAATAAATTTAATTGGATATGAATTTTCTTTTGAAATAGTTTTTGATTCATTTAAACATTCCCTTTGGAAAGTTGGATGTGATAAACACACTACTCTGCTTTTCTAACCTTTCACCAGGTTAGTTTTCCTGTTTGGAGCATGATAGGAATGGAAACTTATGAATCTGTTAGAACATATTGGTTTCCTATACCATTTTGTGCGAAGAACATAGCATGAATAAGCGATCTGATATTTCCAACCTAAGTGTTATTTACAATTACTTGTTGAAACTTGATTCTAACTAAAGTTCTGAAATATAGAAAACTGCTTAGTATTTCTTGATTTTTTCTCCCATTTATTAATTTTTGTCATATAGATTGGTACTATTCCTTTTGTTTTGTGGACAAAACACATGTTTCTCCCATGACATTTTGACTTTGACATATGACACTTGACATTTTATGTCATGCATTTCCTGTCATCCACCATTTCCATTTTCAGTCATGCTTTAACCATGTGGTAATTGTCCTGTCAAATTTTAAATTGTTTAAATTAAGTTTCCTAAACAATATGTGCTCTTACAATTGTTTAATTTTCATATATTACTAGTAGTGTTTCATAGTTATATGATTTTGAAAAAAATTCCTCATTCACAAAATGGTGATTAGTTCGCTGTTTTCACTTAAGCTCACCTCAGTAAGTTCTATAAATTTGTGAAAAATTGCATTCACAATTGTGTTTTTTTTACAGCTGTCTTGATAATGAAAATAAACATTTTCGAAAGCTTGACAAAATAAGAAAGAGTTTTTCTTTTTTCACTGGTCATTAAATTTGACTGCAACCTCAAGGAATATCCTTTCTACAAAGTTTATTTCAAATTCATAGTTATTTTTCAACTAGTATATATACATACAAAAGCGAAGTTTCAAATATAAAATAATCTCAAGATGAAAATCTTGATTGAATGAAGCCCGGGATTCGAAGTGATGGCGCATTTGTTTTTCAGTTGGAGAAAAACCCACTACACCATCAGAATTCAGATCATCAATATGTAATAACCGAAACTACTTACTCAAACGTCAAATTAATTTCCTAAGCATTCTTGTAAAAAATGCAAAATAATTGCAATAACTTCAACACGCAACGATTAACAAATAATCGACTTGAAATTTTCAAGTCCAAATATCGCTTATAGCGACTTGTAACAAGGGTAGCTTTTTTACGTGGATATGATAGAGGAATCGGTTAATAGAGAAATTGATCATTAATAGGGGTGATTAACGATCGATTTCGTGTAGATTAAACAGAATCGTTGATACGAGGTCGCCCTAATTTTTTTCCCCATGTGTTAGCACCTGTTGCTTCTATTTCCAAGTGTTTTCCATCAGAGACAATTTTCGAGGAAGTTCATCTTGGTCGAATTCCAGGAAAACACCTCTCAACTCTCGATGACCTCGCCTCCATCCATTTTTCTTTGTTGGCATCGTAATCGCTACAAGGCCGTTGTTTTCACTCTAGAAACCATATGTTTTTATTTTTCATAAAAGCTCCGTTTCGTATCGATCACCAATTCGTTGAGTAAGTAGTTCGCTCCATCCATATCTGAAATATAGATGTCGATGTCTTCGGAGCTGCATCACACTCATATAGTTAGAATGAAGTTTTTACGATATCGTGTAATACTATCATTTTCACATATATGAAAACGTCTCGTAAATGCCGGTTGGATGCTTCCTTCGTTTATTCGTCCATTTATTATCCAACCCAATTTGGTCAATGTAGCCCTAAGGCAATATTTGGATAATTCTAGAGTATCTTCAAGAAAATTGGCATCGCATGAGAAAAACTTCTGTTAATCATTTATTTTGAAATACAACTCTAAGTTTGGCTTGAATGGAATTAAAAATGGACCACACGGACAAAATCACATGACTTTCGCAACCCTAATGATTTTATCAATATAATCGCTAGAAATAGGCTTGTTGGTCTGATAACAAGCTTTTCTTTAACTTGATTCGTTCGTATGTCATTCTTTCCGGTTCAAAATTTCTAATCCATTTTTGGAGCACTTGCCGACATCCGATTGAGATGAAATTTGGCAGGTGTTCATAATTTCGGTGACAATGCAATATATAATGTTTTCAGAGAAGAAACGAACAAAATGACGGCTCCAAGATGGCGGACAAGATTTGTAATTATGGCCTGATTCGATTCAAAATTAGAATGTCGAGGTTTTGGGGTCGGAGATTATGAATTTAGTCGAAGATTATTGTTTTTAGTCAAAATTCAGGAATTGAAGATGGCGGATGAGTTAATCTTCAGATGGTCTCCCCATTGGAGGACTAGATAGCTCAGAACTAACAGGAAAAAGGCTTCATAATAACGATGCTTCGACAAAAATGCATAGATTAAAGCGTACTTGAGTAATAAAAAGCACAAAATAAAATAATTGATGAAAAAACTTTTTAAAAACAAGCTCTCATTCACATTCACTAAAAAAGAAAACAAAATGCTTTGGATGTGTGACGTAGGTTAGTCCGTGAGTTTGCGCGACAAGCTTTTGAATCTATGACTCACGGAATGATGGTCGTCACACATCCAAAGCAACTATTTTTTAAACGACGAAACCAAAAAGGAGGAGGTTCTCTAGTCGACGCGTATATTTTTCTCATGTATGATCACGCATAACTTTTTACTGAGGCGTCCGATTCCGATAATTCTTTTTTCAGTGGATGGGGTGTACTTCGAAATTGGCCCCATTTGAATTAAAAAGATGGAATCCACCCCTAAGGGTAGCAAAATGAAGGATATTGATCACCTTTGAATTCTGGTCCGTTAACCAATTCTATCAGGCATAACTTTGTACTGGGTTCTTCGATTTGGATGATATTTTCAATAGATAGGGTATACCTCATATTTGGATTTCGAATGAAATTATCCACTCTCATAAGTAGAAAAATAGAGGATAATTGATTTTTATCTTGTCAACATTGGCACACACTTATGTAGTTGACAATGTGACAGATCGCTACTGTCATTATTTTTGTTCCACATCCGTCACAATCATTATATTCTATGAGAGGATGGAATGATACACAAAGTAATGAAATAAACTAACCAGAACAAAAATAATTTATATTACAACAAATAGTAAAAGTAGATAATAATATTATTTAACCGGTGATAGTTGAAGTGAGGTGGGTAAGTAAGTATTTTGAAAGTAAACAAAAAACAAGTAGGTGGTAATTAGTAGATTTCAGCCTCAAAAATTTGAAAAAAAAACTTTTTAACAAAAAATTAAACCGACGAAATACGGAACTGAAAATTAAAAAATAAAATAAACCTTCTTAGTCTCAATAACTAAGCTCCTAAACTAATGTAAGTAACTGATTTTGAGTCGGTGCCAAACGAACAATCAAGGAAGATCATTGAATTACTTCAAAAAAATTATCAGAATGTCACTGCGCAACTCGATGTCATCATTTTACGCCTTACCTAATTCATTCGCTTGTTTGTTTGGCGCCGACTCAAAATTAGTTACTTACATTAGTTTAGGAGCTTAGTTATTGAGACTAAGAAGGTTTATTTTATTTTTAACTTTTCAGTTCCGTATTTCGTCGGTTTAATTTTTTGTTGAAAAGTGTTCATTACTTTCTAGTGTATTTGAATGAAATCTTGTCTTTAAAAAGTTTTTTTATTAATAATTTGTTTTTCAAAAAAATTTTGTAAGAAACGTTGTTGTACCCCATTTTACAGATGTGTTTCAAATTTGAAAGTTCTACTGTAACTTTGAGTTCTTGCCATTTCAAAAAGCTTTTATTTAGTTTCACCTATCCCGTTGTCTGTCTGTCTGTGGGTCTGTCGGTAATAAAATTTTGCAAGTTGAATTTGACCCACTTCTAATCGTCCGATTGATTTGAAACTTGGCAGGAGTAAATAATTTCGGTGGCACAATGCATCAGGTTTTTTTTTTCAGGAAAAAAACAGCATAGCGGCTACAATTTGGAGGACAATTTTTGTGATTATGGCCCGATTCAATTCAAAATTGGTATGTATCTAGGGGTTGTCGGAATCGGAGATCATGATTTTTCTGTCAAAATTCAGTATGACGACTCCAAAATGGCGGATGAAATTCGTGATCATCGTCCGATTCTATTCAAAATTAGCATATGGCGGTTTATGATGGCTTCGAAGATTTTTTTTTGTTTCACCTGTCCCGGTGTCTGTCTGTCTGTGATCAAATTTGAAATTCGGCAGGTGTACATAATTCCGGTGACAATGCATTATGAGATTTTTGTTAGGAAAAAAAAGAAAAAAAAATGGTGGCTCCAATATAACGGACAATTTTTGTGATTATGGTCCGATTCAATTCAAAGTTGGTATATAGGGGTTTTCGGGGTCGAAAATGATGATTTTTTGTCAGAATTCGAATAAACAATCGAATAGGAATCACTAAACTAATGATTTAACATCATAAATACTAAAAACTAAAGTATAAATAAAGAAAAAAAAAATAATTCCAAAACTAAGCTTTCATTGGCCGTAAATAAAAAAAAAACAGACCTAAAAACACAAAATGGCGGCTTTAATATAGCCGACAATCATTGTGATTATGGTAGGATTCTTTTCAAAATTGATATCTAGTGGTTTTCGGGGTAGGAATTAAAATTAAGGATAAAAAGAAAAAATAAACTAGTTATTTAACATCATAAATACTAAAAAATGAAAAGTAAATGATTGAAAAGAATTTTTTTAAAAACAAGCTTTTATTAGTTGTTATTGAAAGCAGAAGTAAAAAGTTGAAATAGAAATTAAAAAAAAAACATTTTCAAGGACAAGCTCTTATACAAATGCACTAAGAAGAAAAAAAAAATTTCATTGTTTGATATAGGTTATTCTGTGAGTAACAGATAGAAAAGCTTGCCGCGGATACAAAATAGATAATCTTGCGCGGCAAATTTTTTTATCAGTTACTCACAGAATAACCTAGATCAAACAATGAGATGAATTATTTTTTCCTTTTTAATAATTTTTATTTGAAATGCATTCCTAAAATATTAAAGAAATTGCAACTCTGACAATCGTTTCATGCCAGTAGCTCAATCATGCCACTAACTTTCAATTACTGAATATCCATGAAAATATTTTTTCCGAGAAAATAAGAATACCGCTTCGGATGTCTGTTGTTTGATGCGAAGTTGATGTATTGTCAAGCATTTGACATACAAATTTATTCAGATTATTTTTTTGAATACTAACTAATAAAAAAATCATAAAATTACTTATCAAACTTTATTTTTGGAAGATTAGCTTTGGAACGCCTTTCGATGAGATAGACTATGGGATCAAATACAATGGATGATCCATGTTGATAATTCCATAGGTTTCAAGTAACCCCTCTCAAATTAGAATTTGACTGGCATAGTGTAAACTGAAGAAAAATCATGAATCTGTTAAATAACAAATTGTGAGCAAAAATGTTATGAGGCAAATGACGAACAAATTTCAATATTCTTCTGCGTTCATCTCGTACTCCACTTTGATGAACTGGGGCCTTATATTCGCTACACATTCCTGGATGGTATTTTCCAAATGTTCAATATCGTCAGATGGCTTGTGCTTGTATACTTCCTGCTTCAGATAACCCCACAAAAAAATCTATTGGCGTCAGGTCAGGAGAACGAGGTGACTAATGATGTTCATATTGATTAACGGATATTTCACCTCTAGAGAGAAATCTTAAATTTTTTTAAAGGGCATATTTTCATGAAGTTCCACTCAGTTCATTTCGTGAACACAAAAAGTATCGCTTAGTGTTTATGGCTTGTCTGAAAAAATATACTTCACCAAATAATAAATGAATTAAGTTTTCTAAAGCATGAATCAATTTAGAAATATATAAGAAAATACAAAAAAAACCTGAAGCATTAAATATAATAGTTTTTTTTGTATCTAAGAGATATATGGAACGGATATTCTTTTGTTTATGACAAATTGTTCATTGAATAAACACATGAGAATACCCAAAATATGAAATGATGAATAAAAAAAAATTGTTCCTAAACATTGATTTTAAGCAACAAAAAAAAATTGTTAATTAAAAAGTGCGTTTTTAAACACTCATTTCTTTTCAGAAAACGATTTCTTCATAATTATTATTTTTATCAATGGTTTAATTCTGAAATAATTATTTATTCAACAAGAATACTAAGCGACTCCTTTCTGCACGCGTGTGAAGTTTTCATAACGAGCCGTTGGCAAAAAAAAAGCTTTATATTCGATTTTTTCCGAAACATTGGTTTTCCAATATAAAAATGAAAATACCCTTCATTATTAACGCTTTGAAAGCAAACGTCCAATTTTTATTGTTTTGGCAGTGACAGTGACATTAAGCAAAATTATTTCAGTCAAATATTAGGTTGTCAGGGTAACAATTTCAATAATTGAAGTCACCATTACTGTGGAACTGTAATCAGATAATTTTCGTAAATTAAAAAAATATCGCTTCAATTATGGATGAAGAAAGTGATTTTGGTGATAATAATAATATAATAATGAGATGTTTATTTCGAATTTGAATACATTACACTGCAATAGTGCTATATAAATTAATAAATAAGATGAAAAATAAACGTAGTTAGGTCACGAAAGCATAACTTGTGTGTGACATTAGTACTAAGGTACTTGTAATGTTGATAAAAATATTGATAAAAAGATTATTGAAGACATATGTATATAGAACAATACTAATGTATAAAAAGTTATATAAATATAAAAATAAAAAAACAATTGTATAAAAAGTTATATGAATATAAGAATAAAAAAAACAATGAAAACATATAATGTGACATGAAATCTAAAAGTTATAGACTGTAGTGTGTATATCAGTGCGGGGCTTGGATAGGATATATTTTTTCAGATCTCTCTTGAATCTATTTGGATTCTGCTTGTTTTTTAGTTTGTCTGGTAGTTGGTTATAAAGTTTTTGGCTGATATATCT